>WNWK01004844.1:120243-131282 GCA_009830355.1 Cherax destructor
TTTTTAATACTTGGTAAGGGAAAAAAGACAAAGTCACATAATAAAAATTACTTGTGAAGGAAAAGAAAAAGTGGGGAATTAATAAAACGGTTTTTAAGGGGAAAAAAAATTTCAATACATCTTCTACTTGTTTCTTTGCTCAACTCCCACACAAAAGGTTAACGGCCATTAACCCCGGGGGTTTAATAAACCAACACTCTTATAAGGGTGGAACGGGATTAATGTTGCCGAGGAAAGGCTGGAGGCAGTGGAGATGTCATGTCTGAGGTCAATGTGTGGTGTAAATATAATGCAGGAATTGGGTTTGGAAATTAGGAGGAGGTGGGGATTAGCAAAACTATTATCCAGAGAGCTGAGGAGGGGTTGTTGATGGTTCGGACATGTAGAAGAAGGGGAACGAGACAGAATAACTTCGAGTGTTAAATCTGTAGTGGGGGGAAGGCGGGTGGGGTGGCCTAGGAAAGGTTGGAGGGAGGGTAAAGGAAGTTTTGTTGCGAGGGCTTGGACTTCACAAGCATGTGGAGCGTATTTGATAGGAGTAATGGAGACAAATGGTTTTTAATAGACTGCTGTTGGGTAGGGAGCAAAGTAACATTTATAAGGGGAATTCGGGGAAACCGGCAGGATGGACGAATCCTGGAGAGGGGAATACAGTGTCTGCACTCTGAAGGAGGGTTTAATTTCAGTTTTATAACTGTAGTTAAGCACCCCTCTGGGGTGAGGGGTAAATGATGATGAAAGTTTTTCTTTTTCGGGCCACCCCTGCCTTGGTGGAATCGGCCGATGTGTTAATAAAAAAAATAGGTCTGTTTGTGACTTGACAACGCCCACTGCGTGGGCGTTGTCAATAAAGATCACATTATACTGCTTATGTGTTTATTTTCCATGAGATAGGAGTTGTAGCTGAATATAAAAGCTGCGATATTTGGCAATATTAGGTTAATAAAAATAAAAGTATAAAATAAAATTGGGCAATAAAGCACAAAAAAAAAAAAATAGGGCAATAATAAAAATTTTTAAAAAATAAAATTGGGCAATAAACTTGAATATTTGGCAATAATAGGTTAATAAAAATAAAAAGTATAAGATAAAGTTGGGCAATAATAGGTTAATAAAAACAAAAGTATAAGATAAAGTTGGGCAATAAAGTATAAAATAAGGTAGGGCATAAAAGGTTAAGATAGAATTGGGGGACAATGATTACAGATTACAGATTACATAGGTATCGGTAGTTACAATGTAAATTGAGTGCAAGAGAGCCACTGACATGCCATGGCATTAGGGGCAACTTATTCTAGTCTAAAAACTATGTACTTAATATTAGAGAAATTTATTGAGTTTATTCTAGTTAAAAATTATTTTCAAAATTACAATATGATGAAATTTTACTGTTTAAATTATTATATAATGATATTAGATCTTAGATTGTTACAGGTGTTAAGATTCTTGAATAGTAATATGGAATTTAGATTATCTTAAGGAAAATAACATTGAGCATTTTTGACATTAACTTATAATATGAGTAGGGGTAACATAATAGTAACATATTATTAAAAATTGAGATTATCGTATAGGGAAAGTAATAATGAGCATTTTCAAAGTAGTTTATAGTATGATCATTTAGGTTTGGGTGAGTAGGTGGTTTTTGAGTTGACTCTTTAATTGATTTTCAGACAAGATTATCTTAATATTTACTGGTAATGAATTCCAGATTTTGGGGCCCTTTATGTGCATAGAATTTTTACATAGGTTGATATGAACACGGGGTGTGGAAAATATTGGTATTTTCCGAAAGTTGTAATTGATAAACTTTCCAATATGAACGATATCCTTAATGTACCGCTGGTACATGGGGTATGTAATAGAGAACCATCATACCAGCGGGGAGGGCGGGAAGAGGCTGGGCAGGGAGGAGGGAGAGAGGGGAAAGAGTGTGAACAGGAGCCCCCACCCATTTCAGGTGATGATGGCGAGTCAAATTTGGAGATTCCGGCCACCTAATGGATTTAATTACCTCCTTTCGTAATGTGGAGGAATATCCAGTGGCGCGGTGAATATAAAGTGGGACAATCGGTCCAGGAGGTCCAGAATCGGACAATTTGTGAAATAAGGTGGGCGCCGGGCGTGCGCGGTCATGGCCCTTTTGAACTGAGTGAAATGACCATACGGCAGGATAAAGTCGTAACCTGATGTTGGGAGTTCATCTTAGAAGAGACTGTAATATATTCGATGAACTTTGGGAAATGGTGAATACTGTGAAACCGAGTTGTAAATAATCAGGGGTTGATTGTGTCGACCGGGTCTGGCTTGGGTACGCCATCCCCCGACCGCCATATTGGATGTGATTGAAATGAACTAACTTATCGTAAGTTATCTACTCGAAATTCAAGTATCGAGACTGTGAATGTGTATAAACTAGTGGGGCATTAAGCCAGGATACACGTAATATGTAAAGTTATACGTATAAACAGTACAAAAGGTCGGATTAGTGCGAGGATCTGATTAGCTCCCGACCAACCACATGTTAACGAAACAGCTCGGTCTCGTGGGCGTATAAGAGTGTACGGAAATTAACCTTCCTTGACTCGCGAGACAGCTAATACCATCGCGATCAGAATCAGATCGCAGGAGGACGTCAACACGAGCGCTCCCTCATCTAAAGCTAAGTACACTGCTGTTTACTTTGTTATTGGCCAATGATATTGTTACGCGTAGGGTGTACTTTAGCTAGGTCAACGATCTCGATACACCGCTATGATGCTGTTAATTAGGTGAGTGTTGGTCATGTTCATTGAACTATGTGTTCTCTACCTCTTCTCCGTGTGATCAGTTGTTACAACCAATACAGTCCTTAAATTTAACGTAATATAACTATAATAAATGATCTTCTCAGATTTATTTATACTGGTCTAGAAGTGCAATGGGCTAACGAGAATATTGAAGGTACCCCCTCGGTGCGGCCAGGAGCGGGTAAAGTTCTCACATACCTTAAAAGGGAATGACTGCGGTAAAATTTTACGAGTCGGTCATCTCCCTGGGAGTTTGTTTATTGCTAGTGGCGGTGTCCCAGATAGACTTCTCTAAATTCCCCACAGCGCCCGTTGGTCCGTCCTGAACCGGATGTGATTAGTGAATTAATCATTATTGAATTAATTAATTAATAAATAAATGACTGATCATAGGAAGTAGTATAGAGTACACAGTTAATTAATTGTGTGGTGGACAGTAATTAGTCCAATTAATTGCTAGCACAGGCGTGGCTACGATTTGTGCAAAGTAGGTGTGAGAATCACCTTTATAAACAATTTATTTAATTTGTGACGTCAGTGGTTATTAATCCTATAACCATGGCTGAACTTAATGGAGTTAATGTGGCTGGCAAGCCATGAATAATAAAGGGTCTATTTAATTTGTACCCTCAGTGGTTATTGATCCTATAACCATGGCTGAACTAATGGAGTTAATGGGCTGGCAAGCCCATGAATAATAAAGGGTCTATTTAATTTGTACCCTCAGTGGTTATTGATCCTATAACCATGGCTGAACTTAATGGAGTTAATGTGGCTGGCAAGCCCATGAATAATAAAGGGTCTATTTAATTTGTACCCTCAGTGGTTATTGATCCTATAACCATGGCTGAACTTAATGGAGTTAATGTGGCTGGCAAGCCCATGAATAATAAAGGGTCTATTTAATTTGTACCCTCAGTGGTTGTTGATCCTATAACCATGGCTGAACTTAATGGAGTTAATGTGGCTGGCAAGCACAGA
Organism: Cherax destructor; assembly: GCA_009830355.1. Classification (NCBI taxonomy): domain Eukaryota; kingdom Metazoa; phylum Arthropoda; class Malacostraca; order Decapoda; family Parastacidae; genus Cherax; species Cherax destructor. The sequence continues at coordinate 124,014 of WNWK01004844.1, forward strand.
GACTAATGTGAAACTGGCACCCTCCGTAGTAAGCAATGACTCGGTGGGACCAGTAAGTGTTTTGATAGGCAGTGACTATTATGCCACCTTCGTGAAGGGTATGACGAAGAAAGGTGGTGTCACTCTTCTCAACATTGGTGAAGGCCATGTAATTTATGGCAGGCTTCCTCGCAGTAATGAATGACTGGAGGAAGCCATAAATGCCATCAATGTGTGTCTTACGCCTGAAACGCCCCCAGAGTACATATTCTTCTATAGAGAATGCCGTTGAACCAGTACACAAGTTATGGGAACTGGACAGTATCGGGATTAATGTAAATGAAGAAAGTCCAGATGATTCCTTCACTCAGGAACAATACCTGAAGGATGTTAAATTTGAGTCTGGACAATACTGGGTGCGACTCCCATGGAAAGCTAAACCATCGGAACTACCCACTAATTACCGGATGGCGTATGGTCAGTTCGGCCCAGCTCCACAAAGTTGAGTAAGACACCAGAATTGCTGACTGCTTATAATGGGATCATTAATGAACAGTTAAATAATCAGTTCATAGAGGAGGTACCCCCTGAGCAAGCCAATATTTATGGCCACTACTTACCTCATCACGGAGTGAAGAAGGATTCCAAAACCACTCCTTTGAGGATCGTGTTTTAATTGTAGTGCCAGGGGTAATAAAAATGTACCTAGTTTGAATGATTGTTTAATGACAGGTCCGTCGCTGACGGAGGGTGAGGAGATGTGTTATTGAATTTCAGAGTTAATAGTTATGCCTTCACGGCAGACATAAGTAAAGCTTTCCTGAGATGGGATTGCAAGAGACGGATCGGGATTACACAAGATTTCTGTGGCCAGAGGATCCTAGCAATCCGCTTAGTCCCTGAAAACTTTCAGATTCAGAAGTGTCTTATTTGGGGCTACTTCTAGTCCGTTCTTACTTCAGGTGACGATAAATGCGCACCTTAACGTACAGGCGGTCCACTGAGTGACATAATGAGTAAACAATTCTATGTGGACAATTTCCTGGGGGTGGACGTCAACTGAAAGGAGCTAATGAAGATATATGAAGGGCTAATGACATAATGCAAGGTGCAAATATGCCGCTCAGGGAGTGGAACAGTAATTCGTCAGGTTAAAGGACCGAATAAATAAAGATAATCCCGGCGATGAAGTATCTGGGTGGCAATGTATTAGGGACTGACTTGGGATACTGAAAGAGACTGATATCGTTAAAGCCTAATAATTATAGTATGCCCAAGAAATTAATGAAGAGAACCCTACTTGCTGAAGTTTCAAAATGTTTTGATCCACTAGGCTTAGTGGCGCCTCTTACAATCAGAGGAAATTATTGGTACAAGAGGCATGGAAGCAGAGTGTGCTTGGGATGAAACCCCACCTGAGGAATTCGTTGCAGGTGGGAAGAATTAATTGGTGATTATGAGAGAGTTCCAATGTTGGAGTTTCCGCGGTGTGTAACACGTCTGGAGTGGAAAATACACTCCACATTTTTGCGATGCTTCTAAATTGGCGTATGGAGCAGTCGCTTATTTTCAATGTGATAAAGATATCTCTCTTGTCATGTCTAAAACTAAAGTGGCTCCAATTAAATTACGTACTTTACCTCAGTTGGAATTAACCGCCATTTATGTGGGTGTCAAATTAGCTGATTATTTAGGAGTAAATTGCCGGAGAAAAAATATTAGCGACACCACAATTTGGTCTGATAATGAGGTATTCTTGCAGTGGATTCGTAACGAAAAACAGCAAGATTGTGTACGTGCAAAATAGTCGCAAAAATTTCGGAATACAATTTGAATCGTCTAACAACGAACTCTGCCGACCGCAGTGTGGAAAATATTGGTATTTTCGAAAGTTGTAATTGATAAACTTTCCAATATGAACAGATATCCTTAATGTACCGCTGGTACATGGGGGTATGTAATAGAGAACCATCATACCAGCGGGGAGGAAGCGGGAAGAGGCTGGGCAGGGAGGAGGGAGAGAGGGAAGAGTGTGAACAGGAGCCCACCCACCGATTTCAGGTGATGATGGCGAGTCAAATTTGGAAAATTCCGGCCACCTAATCGGATTTAATTACCTCCTTTCGTAATGTGGAGGAATATCCAGTGGCGCGGTGAATATAAAGTGGGACAATCGGTCAGGAGGTCCAATAATCGGACAATAATTGTGAAATAAGGTGGGCCGCCGGCGTGTGCGCGGTCATAGGCCTATTTGAACTGAGTGAAATGACCATACGGCAGGATAAAGTCGTAACCCCGATGTTGGGGGGTTCATCTTAGAAGAGACTGTAATATATTCGATGAACTTTGGGAAATGGTGAATACTGTGAAACCGAGTTGTAAATAATCAGGGTTGATTGTGTCGACCGGGTCTGGCTTAGGTACGCCATACCCCGACCGCCATATTGGATGTGATTGAAATGAACTAACTATCGTAAAGATTATCTACTCGAAATTCAAGTATCGAGACTGTGAATGTGTATAAACTAGTGGGGCATTAAGCCAGGATACACGTAATATGTAAGTTATACGTATAAACAGTACAAAAGGTCGGATTAGTGCGAGGATCTGATTCGCTACCCCACCAACCACATGTTAACGAACGCTCGGTCTCGTGGGCGTATAAGGTGTACGGAATTAACCTTCCTTGACTCGGCGAGACAGCTAATACCATCGCGATCGAATCAGATCGCAGGAGGCGTCAACAACGTGATGCTGTTAATTGGTGAGTGTTGGTCATGTTCATTGAACTATGTGTTCTCTCCTCTTCTCCGTGTGATCAGTTGTTCCACAACCCAATAAGTCCACTTAAATTTAACGTAATATAACTATAATAAATGATCTTCTCAGATTTATTTATACGGGGGGGGGGGGGGGGGGGGGGGGGGGGGGGGGGGGGGGGGGGGCGGGGTATATCAAAAAGTGATCTGTGTTGTGGTCATGGGTCCTATTAAAGTTGGTGAGGAGAGTTTTGAGCAGAGGGTTTATATTAGAGTGTAAAGTTTTATATATGTAGTAGGCACAAGAGTAAGTATGAATGTTCTTTACGGTGAGTAGTTTGAGACTTTTGAATATTGGTGGAGTATGCTGTCTAGAGTGGGAATTTGTTATCATTCTGACTGCGGCCTTTTGTTGTGTTATGAGTGGTCTAAGGTGATTTAACGTTGTTGATCCCCATGCACAGATTCCATAGGTGAGATACGGGTAGATAAGTGAATGATATAGTGCAAGGAGAGCTGATTGAGGTACATAATAGCGTATCTTTGATAATATGCCTACTGTCTTCGAGATTTTCTTGGAAATTTGTTGTATATGTGTTTGGAATTTAAGGCTACTGTCAAGGTGGATTCCTAGGAATTTTCCCTCTGTGAGTCTTGTGATGGGTGTACCATTAAGTGTTATGTTAAGTGGAACATTTGTGACTTTGCTTCCAAACTGTATGAAGTAGGTCTTGTCAGTATTGAGAGTAAGCTTGTTAGTCGTCATCCATGTTGATATTTTCTGTAATTCGGCATTAACAGTGTTGGCCAGTATAACTGGATTTGGGGAGAGAAGACATATGTTGTGTCATCTGCAAATAAAATGGGTTTGAGTAGTTGTGATGCATTCGGTAGGTCATTTATGTAAATGAGGAATAGGAGTGGCCCCAGGACACTTCCTGAGGACTCCGACTGTAATTGGTTGTGTGGAAGAGTTCGCTCCATTTGTGTACACGTATTGGCTTCTGTTGGTGAGGTATGATTTTAGGTAGTTGAGTGGGTGCCCCTTATACCATAGTGTGCTAATTTTGTGAGCAGTAAATCATGGTCGACTGTATCAAAAGCTTTGCGGAGATCAATGAAGATTCCCAGTGGGACTTCTTTTTCTCAAGTGCTGTATATATTAACTCCAACATGTGCGTAATAGCATCGTTTGTGCTCTTGTTTGTCCTGAATCCAAATTGACAGGGGTTGAGTACATTGTGTGAGACGAGGTAGGAATAGATTTGTCTATGAATTAATTTTCGAAGATTTTAGAAAGCAATGGTAAATTAGAAATTGGTCTATAATTATTCAGGTCTGTTTGATCACCTCCTTTGTGGATCGGGGTGACCCTAGCTATTTTGAGAATTGATGGAAAGGTAGAGGCTTCAATGGATTTATTGAATAGTGTTGCTATGATTGGTGACAGTACCTGTGAAGCTTTTTTGTACATAAAAGTTGGTAGGCTGTTTATGTCTCCTGCCTTGTTTTTAAGGGTGTTGATTATGAGCGAGACTTCAATTGGGTTGGTAGGAGCTAGGAATAGCGTATTAGGGTAGGTGTTTGTGAGGTAGTCTGTTGGACGGGTGTTTGAGCTTGGGATTTTACTCGCTAGATTCTTTCCTATGGTGGAGAAGAAAACATTAAGTCTGTTTGCTGTCTCAGTAGGTGAGAGTAGGGAAGACAGAATGACTTCGAGAGTGTATAAATCTGTAGTGGAGGGAAGGCGGGGTAGGGGTCGACCTAAGAAAGGTTGGAGGGAGGGGGTAAAGGAGGTTTTGTGTGCGAGGGGCTTGGACTTCCAGCAAGCATGTGTGAGCGTATTCGATAGGAGTGAATGGAGACAAATGGTTTTTAATACTTGACGTGCTGTTGGAGTGTGAGCAAAGTAATATTTATGAAGGGATTCAGGGAAACCTGCAGGCCGGACTTGAGTCTTGGAGATGGGAAGTACAGTGTCTGCACTCTGAAGGAGGGGTGTTAATGTTGCAGTTTTATAACTGTAGTGTAAAGCACCCCTCTGGCAAGACAGTGATGGAGTGAATGATGAAAGTTTTTCTTTTTTGGGCCACCCTGCCTTGGTGGGAATCAGCCAATGTGTTAATAATAAAAAAAATAATTATAGTAATGTGAATTCTTAGTTTTTCTTTGCATTTCTCTTTTTAACATTTTTATCCCACAGGTGCTGGGTCTCTATGGTCTGATCGTAGCCATTTACTTGTATACCAAGACATCATCATAAATTCAATGCAAGTATAAATAAACAGTTGCAGTGTCTTAATATTGGCCTGCCCACATATATAGACCTGCCTAAAACTGGATTACCAAAATGGAGTCAAAAGTGCTCTCTCCACTGCAGCTAAACTAGGTTTGTGGCATGATGGTGCTAGTCAGGTTATGTGCTCACAAATGCTTCAAAGTTTATTCAATGTAAGGTAAAAAGATATATCTTAATGGGCTATATGAAGCATTTTAGATTTTCATTTGCCATATTGTTTAAAGAAAAATTGGGGAACAGTTTTTAAAAATACAGTATCACACTAATGGTTTTCAAAATTATGAGGTAAGGCTTGTGCTAGCACCATCTTTAAATTTTGCTAGAGATCTTATCTCAAGTAGGTGAGAATTGCTGTCAAGGCTGAAGTGCACTGATTGAGATTTGAGAGTTCATCTGAAAACAAAAAAAATGTAGTTCACATACAAATACGTACATATAAAATGTTTTTTTATGTGCATTAAATTTCAATTTATAATAATTTACTTATCTAAATATTAAATTATATACAGTGAATATTTAGGCACAGTAAAGGATGTTGGTCTATTTTATTTTATTAATACTAAATAATAAATGGAGAGCTAACCATTTTTGAGCTGGAATTAATGTTAAACTTCATTGTCCCTGTTTATTAAACAAACCTGTTTACCAGTGTGTAAGGTTATATATTATATGTATGTGTGTGTGTGTATATATATATTTTTTTTCAGCAAACCCGCCTGCTGTCTCCCACCGTGGCAAGGTGACCCATATATACATATATGTATGCATGCATATACATATACATATTTACTGTATATTATATTTATATTTATATGAAGCACTAGCAAGTAAAGAGGGCTTAGGAACAGATTTTAAAAAAATGAGAAAAATGTGTTCGGTATGTAAGTCACATCTCTTAAACTAATAGATGTATTTGGATCATTCAAATGGTGTTCTGTATGACATTTCATTAGTTTGTCTGAGTTTCATTTATATATACATAAGGTATGAATGATAGTATATAAATTTTGGCACAGTCATCTTTTGTGAGTATTAGGACAATTTTAAGTAATTCATTGTCTTATACTATATGATAAAAATCAATTTTTTTAATGCATGCATTTTGTTTCATAGTTTTCTGAATCCCAGTTATTCGAGAAAATTGCCTCATAACTGGCAGTTATCTCATCAGAGTATCCATCATGACATGCAGGACCTATTTCTAAGTTTCACCACTTACAGCATAGCATTATCTGTCAGAGATGCCTCAGACCAGACGCAATGTCCTAAGGTCGAGAAGTTCATCACTCTCAAAGCTATTTTTGATCATAATGAACATTATGTATACCTGGAGTATACCAGGTATACTCCAGGTACACACACAACAATTTTGCTTCAGTCCCTCCACCACAAGATGTACAAGAAAAAGCTAAACAGAATACAAAAAAAAAAAAAAATTTGGTGAGGGTGGCACTTAAACCTGTTTACCTGCCAGTGCCTCGTGTATATATATGAAATTGTATTTTACAAGATGAGGCATATGAGGCATCATATACAGACCTGCATTAGGTTTCTGATATTTATTACTTTAGCATAGTGACTGTCTCAGTATTTTCAGATTTCCATCTTTTGGAGTTCTCAGTTAGAAAATATTTATTTTTATTTGTACAAGGTTGTTAATATGTATATTTACTATAGATATTACTGTGGTGTATAGGTACGGTAATTGGATTTTGATAAATACTTTCAAATTCCAGTAGTGACTGCATTACAAAATTTAGAATGTATGATGTATTTATATTTTAAATAATTAGCCTTACAAACTTAAATATTTAAATAATACACTAAAAGTTTAGTCTCTTGAAAGTCTTAGGTTCACATATCACATTAGTGTTATGTTTTTTGTATATATTCAAAATTAGTTGTAATCTTCAGGCTCTCTTGAGAGTAGATAGTTATTATTTAAAGCACAATTTCAGCATTTAGTAAAGTTGACGAGGCAAAAGCCTTTAAGGGGTTACATTCCAGTTGTATATATTATTTTGTTGATATTAATAGAATCTAGTACTTTGTTGCAACACACTGAAGTTCATGGATGCACTGAAGACAAATATTTAGATACCTGTCTTGCTTTTCAAATCCTGTAATTACATATATTTCAACATTCAACATACATAATCTATACAGTATTGTGCATTTTAAAGATTTTAGTAGTTTACTCAAAAGTGTATTACTGGACTCCATTGTGTTTAA
>WNWK01004845.1:0-131278 GCA_009830355.1 Cherax destructor
ACTGGCTTCCTATAGGCTGGTTGATATCAGTTACGATAAGGCACACTTGAATTATTCCTGCCCTCTGAAGGTCTAAGCACGATAACACTGGCTTCCTATAGGCTGGAATACTGGTATGTGAGAGCCGAGGTAGGCCTGTTTATATAGGCATGAATGGGACGGGTTCGTACATTGACCAGAGCCCGTCCCAGTGGGAGGGGCTGGGTTTGATTGAGTGTCGTGAGTACGGGAGTAAATTCTTAGGTAGTGGTGGTTTTGATAAGGACATGCCTTGTATGGGCCAGTAGGCCTTCTGCAGTGTTCCTCCATTCTTATGTTCTTAAGGGTAAGTGAGACATAGGAATGGAGGAACCTCAGGCTACTGCCTACAGGCAGGTCCTTACCCAAAACCATCTACCTAAAACTACCCAAGAATTTACTCCCGACCCCGCACAATCAAACCCAGCCCCTCCCACTCATATAGTTGTCCAATCTCTTTTTAAAGCTACCCAGGGTCCTAGCCTCTATCACCCTACTCGGAAGACCTTTCCACGCATCCACAACTCTGTTCGAAAACCAGTACATACCTATGTCCTTTCTAAATCTAAATTTATCCAACTTAAATCTATTATTTCTGGTTCTTACCTGGTTCGACACCCTCAGTACTATATTAATATCACCTTTGTTTATGCTCATCATCCACTTATGCACTTCGATGATATCTCCCCCTCATTCTACGTCTCTCCAGAGAGTGTGAATGAATGGTTCAGAGAACCGACGAGTTGGTAAATTAGACACATATGCAACACTTGGGTATCTTTATTGAGGAAACGTTTCGCCACACAGTGGCTTCATCAGTCCATACAAAGGAGAATCGTGAAGAACAGGAGGAGTGTGAGGTTGTCAGTCCCTCAATCTTGAGTCGATGTTGTCAGTCCATCAATCTTGAATAGAATAACAGCATATGAGCAGAGGAAGCTTATATACTGTAGACAGGAGAGGTGCAGCAGTTGTAGGAGGTGTCACATTTGTTCAATGTGGAAGTAGGTCGTGCCCAAGGAATAGGCAAGCGAAGAAATCCCTGTATTAAGATACCAAGATGTTGCAGTGTCAGACAGGATGTGAATGAATGACCTTGATGAAGGAATTGCAAGTGACATGAGTAAATTTGCTGATGATACAAAAATAGGCCGTATAATTCATTCTGAGGCTGGGACCTTGGGTGGATTTAAAAAGAGATTGGACAAATATATGAGTGGGAGGGCTGGGTTTGATTAGTGTCGTGGTACGGAATAAATTCTTAGGTAGTGGTGGTTTTGATAAGGACCTGCCTTGTATGGGCCAGTAGGCCTTCTGCAGTGTTCCTCCATTCTTATGTTCTTATGTTCTTATACCAATGAACTCCAGGAGGATTTGGACAAATTAATGTCTTGGTCTGAAAAGTGGCAGATGAAGTTCAATGTGGACAAGTGTAAGGTGCTTGTCGTTGGTAATGAAAATATCCCTCGAATTTATAAACTAGGTGAAGTTGAGCTTGATCATACAGAATGTGAAAAAGACTTGGGAGTCATGGTAAGCAGGAATCTAAAGCCAAGACAACAGTGCCTAAGTGTGCGCAATAAGGCTAACAGATTACTAGGATTTATTTCAAGAAGTATAAGCAACAGAAGTCCAAAAGTTATTTTACAGCTCTATACAAGTAGATGAATGGTTCAGAGAACCGACAAGTTGTTAAATTAGACACATATGCAACACTTGGGTATCTTTATTGAGGAAACGTTTCGCCACACAGTGGCTTCATCAGTCCAATACAAAGAAGAAAGTAGTAATAAAAGGAGGAGTTTGAGGTAATCAGTCCCTCGGCCTGGAGTCGATGTGTTCAGTCCATCAATATTGAAGTAAATACAACATAAGGCAAATAGAAGTGGCTTATATACTGTAGACAGGTGAGAAGAAGCAGGAGGAGGCGGGTCATAGTGGTACCATCCACTAGTCGAAGTAGGTCCTTGTCCAAAGGTTTGGACAAATGTTGAAGAATCCCTTTGTATCAAGATCCCAAGAAGTTGCTGTGTCAGACAGGATGTAGATGAATGGTTCAGAGAACCGACAAGTTGTTAAATTAGACACATATGCAACACTTGGGTATCTTTATTGAGGAAACGTTTCACCACACAGTGACTTCATCAGTCCAATAAAGATACCCAAGTGTTGATATGTGTCTAATTTTACAGCTCTATACATGTTAAATTAGACACATATGCAACACTTGGGTATCTTTATTGAGAAAACGTTTCCCACAGTGCTTCATCCAGTCAATCAAAAGAAAGTAGTAATAAAGGAGGAGTTTGAGGTAATCAGTCCCTCGGCCTGGAGTCGATGTGTTCAGTCCATCAAGATTGATGGACTGACATCGACTCCAGGCCGAGGGCTGATACCTCAACTCTCTTACTACTTTCTTGCTATTGACTGATGGCCACGTGTGGCAACGTTTTCTCAAAAAATACCCAAGTGTTCATAGGTCTAATTAACTGTCGGTTCTCTGAACCATTCATCTAAGCTCTATACATCACTAGTGAGACCTCATTAGGATTATGCAGCTCAGTTTTGGTCTCCTTACTACAGGATGGATATAGATTCATTGGAGAACATACAAAGAAGAATGACTAAAATGATTTACAGTATAAGAAATCTCCCGTATGAAGATAGACTTAGAGCATTGAATCTCCACTCTCTGGAGAGACGTAGAATGAGGAGATATCATCGAGGTGTACAAGTGGATGATGGGCATAAACAAAGGAGATATTAATAAAATACTGAGGATATCGAACCAAGTAAGAACGAGAAATAACGGATTTAAATTGGATAAATTTAGATTTAGAAAGGGCATAGGCAAGTACTGGTTTTCGAACAGAGTTGTAGATGCGTGGAACAATCTTCCGAGTAGGGTGATAGCGGCTAGGACCTTGGGTGGCTTTAAAAGAGATTGGACAAATATGAGTGGGAGGGGCTGGGTTTGATTAGTGTCGTGAGTACAGGAGTAAATTCTTAGGTAGTGGTGGTTTTGATAAGGACCTGCCTTGTATGGGCCAGTAGGCCTTCTGCAGTGTTCCTCCATTCTTATGTTCTTATGTAATCGCCGAATCTCAAGCTTCGCTACCCTCAATTCCTCCTTAAGCTGCTGGTAAAGTTGCTCAATGGACGGCATCTTGGTTCACTTCACAGAGCAAAAGTGGTTCAGTCCACAGAGAACCCTAGACACGTCCTCTCTGAGCTAATGAGACACGTCCTCTCTGAGCTAATGAGACACGTCCTCTCTGAGCTAAGGATTTGAGCTTGAGAAAGCTCCTGGAGAGCGAAACGTTGCCACAATAAAATGTCACATTAGTTGCATTTGTGTCCTTTTACTTAACATATTGTCGGTAATTCTACCAATATTATTACAAAGTAGAAATGGGTAAGGAGAGGAGGAGTTTGAAGTAATCAGTCTCTCCTTACCCATTTCTGCTTTGTATTGAAAGGAGAAACACTGCAGCAGGCATGTTGGCCCATACTAGGCAGGTCCTTCACAAATCCAACCCACTAAAACAATAATTGCCCATCCCATTTTCAGCGCTATCAAAGCAACAAGCTTTCATAAATCTATTTACTTAAGTTCAAGTCCCACTCAAATCCAACCCCTCTCACTCATGTCGGGTTTGTAAATCATTCATCACATGAGTGAGCAGGGTTGAGTATGATGAGGAACTGAGGTATTGAAGCTAACTTCTTGGATAGCTTTGGGGATAGGTTGGACGAAGGTAATAAATTAGACACATGTGTAACACTTGGGTATCTTTATTGTAAAAACGTTTCGCCACATAGTGACTTCATCAGTGCCATACAAAAATGAATAATGAAGGAGAGGAGATTGAGGTTATCAGTCCCTCGGCCTGGAGTCGATGTGTTCAGTCCATCAATCTTGTAGAAATTCTACAAGATTGATGGACTGAAACATCGACTCAGGCCGAGGGACTGATACCTCAAAACTCCTACTCTCCTTACACCTTTCTACTTTGTATTGGACTGATGAAGCCACTGTGTGGCGAAACGTTTCCTCAATAAAGATACCCAAGTGTTGCATATGTGTCTAATTTATGACTTATAAACTGCAGACAGGTGAGGTGAAGCAGTCGTAGGCGACGAAAGTGTAGGTAGGTGGGCGAGGTTAGATTTGACAAGGGCCTCCTCTCCTCCTTATGAGTCTATATTGACGTGCACTAAACAATTCATATAATTTTTAGCGGTGTGGTATCATTGAAGTTCTCGCTACTCACACACTACAGACTTTTGTTGCTTTGAAAGCTTTTTTTTTAAAAAGTAAAATTCATGACGGGAGCCGCACTCTGATGGGGCGTCAAATGGATCTCTTTCTAAGTTGAAAGATGGTCCCTAAAAGCTTTCGTGAGCTTTTAAAATGTTAATTTCATGACAGGAGCCTCAAATGGCCCCAAATGCATGCCTTTCCTAGTAAGTTATAAGATGATTCTTATAAAGCTTTCGTGAGCTAGGTGACCTAAATGGAACAGAGCAGGAAGACCAGATCAACAATGGAACAGAACAAGAATACCAGATCGACAACAGAACATAACAGGATAGCAGATAGACAGAACAACATAGTGGCAACATTTCAGCATGTAATCTAAAAAGACAAGATTATGTCCTCATTTGGCGTTTATACCGAGTGGGGATTTAGAGAAGCCAGGAGGGACAGGGTGAGAATGAGAGACAGTGAGAATGAGAAAGAGTGCGAGAATGAGAGTCAGTGAGAGAGTGAGAGGGTTCAGAGGAAGGTTTCATTACATGGAATAATTCACAGCTTCACCAATGGTTATCGAACCTACGATGTCGATTGAAATTCTCAAGCCATTACTCCCAAACCTTCAATATGAACTCTTGAACCCTCGGCTTCCTGAATGAACCCTGGTGTTGAACCCTTGACTTTCTGCATGAACCCTTGTGCTGAACCCTCGACTTCCTGCATGAACCCTTGTGTTGAACCCTCGACTTCCTGCATGAATCCTGGTGTTGAACCCTTGACTTCCTGCATGAACCCTTGTGCTGAACCCTCGATTTCCTGCAGGAACCCTTCTGTTGAACTCTTACCTGGAGGGTGTTCCCGAGGTCAACGCTCCCGCCGCCCGGTCTGTGACCAGGCCTCATGTTGGATCAGAGCCTGATCAACCAGGCTGTTACTGCTGGCCGCACGCAGTCCAACGTACGAACCACAGCCTGGCTGGTCAGGCACCGACTTTAGGTGCCTGTCCAGTGCCTGCTTGAAGACAGTCAGGGGTCTATTGGTAATCCCCCTTATGTATGCTGGGAGGCAGTTGAACAGTCTTGGGCCCCTGACACTTATTGTGTTGTCCCTCAACGTGCTAGTGGCACCTCTGATTTTCATTGGGGGATGTTACATCGCCTGCCGAGTCTTTTGCTTTCATAGGGAGTGATTTTCGTGTGCAAGTTTGGTACTAATCCTTCTAGGATTTTCCAAGTGTATATAATAATGTATCTCTCCCGCCTGCGTTCTAGGGAGTACAGGTTTAGGAACTTCAAGCGTTCCCAGTAGTTGAGGTGGTTTATCGCAGTTATGCGTGCCGTGAAGGTTCTCTGCACATTTTCAAGGTCAGCAATTTCACCTGCCTTGAAAGGTGCAGTTAGTGTGCAGCAATATTCCAGCCTAGATAGAACAAGAGATCTGTAAAGTGTCAACATGGGCTTGGCATCCCTGGTTTTGAAGGTTCTCATTATCCATCCTGTCATTTTTCTGGCAGATGCGATTGCTACGGTGTTATGGTCCTTGAAGGTGAGATCCTCTGTCATGATCACTCCCAGGTCTTTGGCATTAGTTTTTAGCTCTATTTTGTAGTTGGAATTTGTTTTATATTCCGATGAGATTTTAATTTCCTCACGTTTTCCATATCAGAGTAATTGAAATTTCTCATCATTGAACTTCATATTGTTTTCTGCAGCCCATTTACTGTTGGCCGCACGTAAACCAACGTACGAACCACAGCCCAGCTGGTCAGGTACTGACCTTAGTGTCTGTCCAGCGCCTTCTTGAAGAAAGCCAAGGGTCTTGAAGACAGCCAGGGGTCTTGAAGACAGCCAGGGGTCTTGAAGACAGCCAGGGGTCTTGAAGACAGCCATGGGTCTTGAAGACAGCTAGGGGTCTTGAAGACTGTCAGGGGTCTTGAAGACACCCAGGGGTCTTGAAGACAGCTAGGGGGTCTTGAAGACAGCTAAGGGTCTTGAAGACAGCCAGAGATCTGTTGGTAATCCCCCCTTATGTATGCTGGGAGGCAGTTTACCTGGAGAGAATTCCAGGGGTCAACTCCCCCGCGGCCCGGTCTGTGACCAGGCCTCATGTTGGACCAGAGCCTGATCAACCAGGCTGTTACTGCTGGCCGCACGCAGTCCAACGTACGAACCACTGCCTGGCTCGTCAGGTACCGACTTCAGGTGCCTGTCCAGTGCCTGCTTGAAGACAGCCAGGGGTTTGTTGGTAATCCCCCTGATGTATGCTGGGAGGCAGTTGAACAATCTTGGGCCCCTGACACTTATTGTGTTGTCTCTCAACGTGCTAGTGGCACCCCTGCTCTACATTGGGGGGATGTTACATTGCCTGCCGAGTCTTTTGCTTTCGTAGGGAGTGACACTCGTGTGCAAGTTTGGTACTAATCCCTCGAGAATTTTCCATGTGTATATAATAATGTATCTTTCCCGCCTGCGTTCTAGAGAGTACAGGTTTAGGAACTTCAAGCGTTACCAGTAGTTGAGGTGGTTTATCGCAGTTATGTGTGCCGTTGAACAGTGTTGGGCTCCTGACAATTATTGTGTTGTCTCTTAGTGTACTCTGGATGCTCTAGAAGACAAACAAAATGCAGATGTTATATACACAGACTTTGCAAAAGCCTTTGACAAGTGTGACCATGGTGTGATAGCACACAAAATGCGTGATAAAGGAATAACAGGAAAAGTTGGTAGATGGATCTATAATTTCCTAACAAGTAGAACACAAAGAGTAGTAGTCAACAGAGTAAAGTCTGAGGCAGCTACTGTGAAAAGCTCTGTTCCACAAGGCACAGTACTTGCTCCCATCCTGTTCCTCATCCTCATATCGGACATAGACAGGGATATAAGCCACAGTGCTGTGTCTTCCTTTGCAGATGACACCCGAATCTGTATGACAGTGTCCACCGTTGAAGACACTGCAAGACTCCAAGCAAACATTAACCAAATCTTTAAATGGGCTACAGAAAACAATATGAAGTTCAATGATGAGAAATTTCAATTACTCAGATATGGAAAACGTGAAGAAATTAAAATTTCATCGGAGTACAAAACAAATTCCAACCACACAATAAAGCGAAACCTAATGTCAAAGACCTGGGAGTGATCATGACAGAGGATCTCACCTTCAAGGACCATAACACTGTAGCAATCGCATCTGCCAGAAAAATGACAGGATGGATAATGAGAACCTTCAAAACCAGGGATGCCAAGCCCATGATGACACTTTACAGATCGCTTGTTCTATCTAGGCTGGAATATTGCTGCACACTAACTACACCTTTCAAGGCGGGTGAAATTGCTGACCTTGAAAATGTACAGAGAACCTTCACGGCACACATAACTGCGATAAACCACCTCAATTACTGGGAACGCTTGAAGTTCCTAAACCTGTACTCTCTAGAACGCAGGCGGGAGAGATACATTATTATATACACATGGAAAATTATCGAGGGATTAGTACCAAACTTGCACACAAAAATCACTCCCTACGAAAGCAAAAGACTTGGCAGGCGATGTAACATCCCCCCAATGAAGAGCAGGGGTGCCACTTGCACGTTGAGGGACAACACAATAAGTGTCAGGGGCCCAAGACTGTTCAACTGCCTCCCAGCATACATAAGGGGGATTACCAATAGACCCCTGGCTGTCTTCAAGCAGGCACTGGACAGGCACCTAAAGTTGGTACCTGACCAGCCAGGCTGTGGTTCGTACGTTGGACTGCGTGCGGCCAGCAGTAGCAGCCTGGTTGATCAGAACCTGATCCACCATGAGGCCTGGTCACAGACCGGGCCGCGGGGGCGTTGACCCCCGGAACTCTCTCCAGGTAAACTCATGGCGCCCCTAGCACACTAATTTTCATTTTTTAATTATCTTAAAAAAATATCCATAACTACTATTGGAATGGTAAACAAAAGGCATTTACAGGTCTATAACTTAGTAAAGACACAAGTGTCCTGGGAGGCAGAAACGTGAGGGTACATGTAGACGTGAATACAAAAAAAGACTGACATGTCAGAGAGAATTAGAGAGTCTGGGAGGGTTAAAATTATGCATGGTGTGGAGGGGATGTGTCCCGTGGCTCGATTGGTAGCGCACTCAACTCACCCACTGAGGTCCGTGGTTCGATCCCGGTACGGGTGGAAACATTGGGACGTGTTTCCTTAAGACACCTGCTGTCCCTGTTCACCTAGCAGTAAGTAGGTACCTTACACGTGCTGTCACTGTTCAGCTAGCAGTAAGAAGGTGCCTTGGTGTTAGTGGACTGGTGTGGGTGGCATCCCGGGCGACAAAATTAACCTAAGTTGCAGGAAATGCTCTACATAACCAGGGACTTTCTATATGGTATGTCATTGATGTCAGCTATGGTCTGTATAAGTTGTATCATGTACTGGTATAAATAAAGATTATTATTATTATTACTGGAGGGGGCCCAAGACTGTTCAACTGCCTCCCAGCATACATCAGGGGGATTACCAACAAGCCCCTGGCTGTCTTCAAGCAGGCACTGGACAGGCACCTCAAGTCGGTACCTGACCAGCCAGGCTGTGGTTCGTACGTTGGACTGCGTGCGGCCAGCAGTAACAGCCTGGTTGATCAGGCTCTGGTCCAACATGAGGCCTGGTCACAGACCGCGCCGCAGGGGCGTTGACCCCTGGAATTCTCTCCAGGTAAACTCCAGGAGGTTGGAAGAAGGGGAGAGGGAGGGATAGGAGAGGCTGGAGGGTAGTGAGGGAGGGAAGGAGATTAGGGAATAATAGATAGAGGGAGGGAGATAATAATGGATAAAGGGAGAGATGCAATAATAGATAAAGGGAGGGAGGGAGGGAGAACGCAGAAGACATTATCGTGGATTATTAACCACGGCGGGTTAATTCTCTAAGGCAAACAAGTGTAGCTTATTTCCACTGTGGTTCTTAGCTCCTGCAGGGTGCCAACCACAACAGTCAAGTATCTCCCATCATGCGTTTTTCCTGCTAGGTTAACAAGGGCAGCAAGTGTTTACAGACTTGCCACAATGATTGGAGAGACAACACAGTAAGTGTCAGGGGCCCAAGACTGTTCAACTGCCTCCCAGCATACATAAGGGGGATTACTAATAGACCCCTGGCTGTCTTCAAGAAGGCGCTGGACAGGCACCTAAAGTCAGTACCTGACCAACCGGGCTGTGGTTCATACGTCGGGTTGCGTGCGACCAGCAGTAACAGCCTGGTTGATCAGACCCTGATAAACCATGAGGCTTGGTCTCAGACCGGGCCGCGGGGGCGTTGACCCCCGGAACCTTCTCCAGGTAAACTCCAAATGAAAACATGTCTGTCTGATTATTTTTGGATTATCCTAGTGGAATAATTTACACCATGTATGATAACTGTACTTATGTGTACCTGCACCTAAACTTACGTCTCGACCAGGGTTCGACCCCGAGTCTTTTAGATTGTAAGCCCATCGCTCCCTGAGAGGGGTTAATTAATGAGGTTTAAAACCTATCCTTACCTTGTCATAGAAGACAGATTAGTGAGACAGAATTTACCGTCTCTAAAATCCTGGTGGCTGTTGCTTTACTAGATAAGATAAGATAAGATAAGATTTTCTTCGGATTTTTAACCCCGGAGGGTTAGCCACCCAGGATAACCCAAGAAAGTCAGTGCGTCATCGAGGACTGTGTCTTATTTCCATTGTGGTCCTTAATCTTGTCCCCCAGGATGCGATCCACACCAGTCGACTAACACCCAGGTACCTATTTGCTGCTAGGTGAACATGACAACAGGTGTAAGGAAACACGTCGAAATGTTTCCACCCCGCCGGGAATCGAACCCAGGACCTCCGTGTGTGAAGCGATAGCTTTAGCCACCAGGCCACCGGGGCACCCAATATTAATCTGCTCAATATCAATTATTATTAGTATTACAAACCCACAAGGGTCATACAGCGCTGCACTCTCAATATTTAGTAGCCTAGTTTGGCAACACTGGATCAGTGGGAACTGGAGAGGAGGACACTGCACTCCATGGAGTGCTCTCCAGTGACCATGGTGTAATAGCACACAAAATACGTGATAAAGGAAAAGTTGGTAGATGGATCTATAATTTCCTAACAAATAGAACACATGGTGAGTGGAGGTCATAGAATGTCGATGTTCAACAGTCCTTGGTCGGGTCGCTTCAGATGCCGCATATTTCCTTAAACTGGTTCTGGGTGGTACGTCCTAACCTGGTATTTTTCCCAGCAACCTAGATCCAGTTAAGCTAACCTAACCTAACCTAACCTAACTTGGTATTTTTCCCAGCAACCTAGATCCAGTTAAGCTGGGAGAGGACCTCTATGTTGGATCAAGACCTGCCTCGTAGATACGTTGCCCTCCTTGGCTCGGAGATTTTTTAGATTAGATTTTGCCACCGAAGTGGCTAGTTTATTGTGCACCCCATATCCATCCTGTGGACGGTAGCGCAAGAGCATATGGATACACAAAAGGCCTAGGCACTAGGCCCCAAAAGGGTTAACAATTGTACATTTGGATTTATATCTACATTTCACTTATCTGTTACAAGCAAATTTAGGAAATTTGCTTAGTATAACTGGTATCTTATTTTCATTAATAAGATATCTTGACATGTCACATAGGTTATTATACTGTCTATCTGTGTATTCCTCAATAAGTGGACAATTAAGCATTGGCTCGGAGCAATTCAGCTTTCACGATGTTTTTGTTATATCGAGAGACAAGTCTGTTGAGCAGCACGTTAATACGCCTTTTGTTACCCTCTCTATGGATTTTAATTCTGTTAGTACAAGTGGTGATTCCAGGTCGTTAACCTGCAGTACCTCCTTTCAGATTTGGGGACACTGATATCTTGAAGCCGTATTTCCTCTCCAGGTGAATTATAGCAGCATATAGGATGTCATGGTGTCCTTTGTTTATCAACCTGAATTTATTGCCTGTAGATGACTTGGCTTGCCCGATCTGGGGCAAATAATATTGTGTCTCCTCTTGGAGTTCGGGGCTTCTGCTACCTGGCTGGGGTAAACATTTCTTGATCCATCTATACTTCACTGGCCTGGCTAGTTCGCTTGCCTCGCTGTCCCATGAGTCCAATGAGTAGTCTAGCTGTCCCATGAGTCCAGTGAGTAGTCTCGCTGTCCCATGAGTCCAAGGACTGGTTTCGCAGCTTCTTCACCAGAACTGCGCCTCACATTTCCAAATCCGGGTACTTGGGTGTGGCCTTGGAATATCGTGACTCCTGTCTTACGGAAGAATCCATGAGCCTCTGTGTGAGAGAAGACAGAGAGCTCCAGATCTCCAATGATCTGTCGACAGCCATTCAAAAGCCCGAATATAGTTATTGTCTAATAAATCTGAAACTAGTCTTAAGTTTGCCTGATATACTCCAATATTGGAGCTTTAATAGAACCTGTGTAACATGCCAAGACAAAACCATTCTTATTACTAATTTTTTCACAATCTAAACATTCTGAACTACCTCACTATGGTAAATCTATTTAATCATTTGAAATTTGTATTCATATGTAATTTGTAATATAGATTAAGAACTAGTATTAATTCTGCCCGAAATGCCTAGCATGCCCAGGCATGCTAGGCCCAGGCATGCTAGGCATGCTAACGGCCATCTTTGTAATTTTTACAGAGAAAGCATCTTGAATCTTGAAAAAGCAATTGTTCTTATGTATTTATTAAGTCCACGAGAGTGAAGTTACTTAGACAACCAATCACAAGCCAAGATTATTGCCGAGTTGCAACGTGATTGGTAAAGCTCCTCGTTGAGTCCCCAAACAACCAACTACAAGAGCGGAATCTCACTGAGATGAGCTGTGATTGGTCAATCTCATCTCTGAAAGAGTTGCCAGAGGGAAAACTATAAAAAAAGCCAACGTAGCAGGCCATTCCTTCAGTCTGCGCTACACCCTCGAGGTAGCAAGGTAGTGTAACAGTAGTTTAGCAAACTTTACTAAATACTTAAAAATTAACAATATAATGTATATATTTCATGGATTTTTTTAAAATTCGATATTTTGATACATCATATGTATCATCAGTACAGGTCAACTATTTTACATTGATTAATATTTGGTTTGACCAGCCCTAGCAACCATAAGTGCTTTAACCCGTGTGGGCATCATGACAACCATCAAAGTTTTGCATTAATTCTTTGATTCTGGCAGAATAAAACCAAACTTTGGTGGTAATGGGAACTTCGTGTATTTCATCCTTCAATACAGACCATCAACTGTCAATAAGGTTCATGTCGGGGGAATTTCCAGCCCATGAGAGCAGCTCAACACCATTTTGTGCCCATCATATCTTTACTGATTTTGTGGTGTTACGTGGAGAATATCCAGCGTCCACGACCATACCAACCCCTTATCTGAAGCAGTAATTGGCATAGTAGTACGTATACATACTTAACCTGGTTCATGGTACCTGGATACCTGGATACCTGGACTCTCAACAATGTGCAAACGATTGTTCCATGAACGGAAATGGCTCCCAACACCACGATTTTCTGAGGAAATTTGACCGACTTCTTCAGGCATAAATTTCTCACCTGACAGCCTTCTTACAGCCAACACACTGTCATCCAACACTGCAATGGTTGATTCACCAGAGAACACCAACTGCGACAATATTAAAGACAACAGAAATCGTGGAACAACCAGAGAACCTGAATGGTGGTAATCTGAATTTTTTTTTCCAAATACAATTGTCATTTCACTAATAATTAATGTTCTTTTATGAACAACAAATGAAATGAATGTCTAAAAGTAATTCTTACCTGCTGCTATTGTTCACAAGTGCACTCAGTGTGATTCTTAGCCCAGACTGAAGGTTTCAGTATTATGGGTTCAGTAAGTCGCGGCTTCTTTCTGGCACGATATGCTTTCAGTCGACTCTCCAAAAGCCTCTCATTAACTGTGTTTCAGGCCAGGCTAACACCTGCTGCTGCTGGTCAGAGAAAATTGGCCTGCAAGTTGGTCTTCTGTTACCATACCACGGGCGGGGATAGAACTCGCTAGCCACTGGACCAGCTGGCTATAATAAGATGCTCTATTATGCTCCTCTGTTGTTAAGAACCATTCGTATTATTTTTCTGTCTAATCTCGGTGTTGTTGTTCATTATCTACCGAATCTTCCCATCCTTATGTAGCTTAAATAAGAGATAAGATTTTCTTCGGATTTTTAACCCCGGAGGGTTAGCCACCCAGGATAACCCAAGAAAGTCAGTGCGTCATCGAGGACTGTCTGTCTTATTTCCATTGTGGTCCTTAATCTTGTCCCCCAGGATGCCACCCACACCAGTCGACTAACACCCAGGTACCTATTTGCTGCTAGGTGAACATGACAACAGGTGTAAGGAAACACGTCGAAATCAAACCACATACCACGGGTGGGGTTCGAACCCGCGGTCAGAGAGTCTCAGAACTCTAGACCGTCGCGTAAGCCACTGGGCCAGCTAGCTTCAACAAGATTCATCCAACTAGGTATTTCTACACCATAGGAAGGTTAGCTAGCACCACTGTGTCCACAAATGCAAGTTTTTACAGACGAATTCAGCTAGCATGGCGTGACGAACTCTAGCTCAAGTCCCTCAAGCCGTCAAATGACTCACGAAATAATGACACGATTGCAAACAAACCACATACCACGGGTGGTTCGAACCCGCGGTCAGAGAGTCTCAGAACTCTAGACCGTCGCGTAAGCCACTGGGCTTAGAGTTCTGAGACTCTCTGACCGCGGGTTCGAACCCCACCCGTGGTATGTGGTTTGTTTGCAATCGTGTCATTACGATTTCGTGAGTCATGTTGACGGCTTTGAAGGGGACTTGAGCTAGAGTTCGTCACGGCCATGCTAGCTGGAGATTCGTCTGTAAAAACTTGCATTTGTGGACACAGTGGTGCCTATGCTAACCTTCCTATGGTGTAGAAATATACCTAGTTGGATGAATCTTATTGAAGCTAGCTGGCCCAGTGGCTTACGCGACGGTCTAGAGTTCTGAGACTCTCTGACCGCGGGTTCGAACCCCACCCGTGGTATGTGGTTTGTTTGCAATCGTGTCATTACGATTTCGTGAGTCACGTCGAAATGTTTCCACCCCGCCGGGAATCGAACCCGGACTCTCCGTGTGTGAAGCGAGAGCTCTAGCTACCAGGCCACCGGGGCATCTAATCTTGACTGTAATTCAATTTCTTCTTAATTTTTCTTAATGTTTGAGTTGAAACATCAAGTTTGATTGCTATTGCTTTCTGTTTCAATGTGCTGTCTCAAGACACTTTACTGCGAGGACTCAAATAACTATTTTTACCCATTTCTGCTGACTTTGTTTCTGACCATTAAAGTGCAAGGATAAAAAAGCAAAAGGGACTTTTAGTAGCAACTACGAGCACAGAAAATACATACTAATGGAATTATCACAGTCAATAAGAAGTGGAAAATCATCGATGTATGCTAAATCAGGACAGCAACTGAAACACGACTCTGCATGCGACCTCTATAATTCACAAGACACAGCTCTGAATGAACACCACACGACCCACATAATTCACAAGACAGCTCTGAATGAACACCACACGACCCACACAATTCACAAGACACAGCTCTGAATAAACACCACACGAACAACACAATTCACAAGACACAGCTCTGAATAAAGAGCACACGACCCACACAATTCAGTGCTCACAGCCATTGTTCCTTCAGAGTTGCCAGACAAAAATTCACAACACTCTTTTAAAGTTAATTTAAAATACTTACCCTGAACTAATTACCAAAACAAACCCACTAGCAGTCAGTGTAACTGGCTTGACCTTGAAGTAGCAGTCAGTGTAACTGGCTTGGCCTTGAAGTAGCAGTCAGTGTAACTGGCTTGACCTTTAAGTAGTAGTCAGTGTAACTGGCTTGACCTTGAAGTAGCAGTCAGTGTAACTGGCTTGACCTTGAAGTAGCAGTCAGTGTAACTGGCTTGACCTTGAAGTAGCAGTCAGTGTAACTGGCTTGGCCTTGAAGTAGCAGTCAGTGTAACTGGCTTGACCTTGAAGTAGCAGTCAGTGTAACTGGCTTGACCTTGAAGTAGCAGTCAGTGTAACTGGCTTGACCTTGAAGTAGCAGTCAGTGTAACTGGCTTGACCTTGAAGTAGCAGTCAGTGTAACTGGCTTGACCTTGAAGTAGCAGTCAGTGTAACTGGCTTGACCTTGAAGTAGCAGTCAGTGTAACTGGCTTGACCTTGAAGTAGCAGTCAGTGTAACTGGCTTGACCTTGAAGTAGCAGTCAGTGTAACTGGCTTGACCTTGAAGTAGAGAAATATCACATTTCCTAATATAATTCATAATAATAATGCCAGTAAGAAGAGAGATAAATGACCAGGAATAAGAAGAGAGGAGGAAGAGAGGAGCAGAAGGAGAGAAGAGAGGAGCAGGAGGAGGAGAGAAGAGAGGAGCAGGAGGAGGAGAGAAGAGAGGAGCAGGAGGAGGAGAGAAGAGAGGAGCAGGAGGAGGAGAGAAGAGAGGAGCAGGAGGAGGAGAGAAGAGAGGAGCAGGAGGAGGAGAGAAGAGAGGAGCAGGAGGAGGAGAGAAGAGAGGAGCAGGAGGAGGAGAGAAGAGAGGAGCAGGAGGAGGAGAGAAGAGAGGAGCAGGAGGAGGAGAGAAGAGAGGAGCAGGAGGAGGAGAGAAGAGAGGAGCAGGAGGAGGAGAGAAGAAGGACAGCTGAAGACGAAAGACAAATTATGTTGAAAAATTGTACAAGAGGCGGCATGGATAATGGAGATGCTTGCGATCCAAGGAGTTTGAGTTGCTCTCCACTTCCTCGGATCAAACCTCATTGTCTTCTGTTCCCCCTCCTATACCCCCTACGGGTTTAACGTTACACTAGTAAAGTCAGTTGAGGGGAATTGTGTTCTGTCGCACCGGGAAGGGGATAACGAGGTTTGATCCGAGGCAGAAGAGGGTAGCGCTAACTCCCTGGATCAAGAGCCCTCCACCAGCATCAAGGCTCCGCCCCCTGTACTATCTGCCAGGAGAGTTTCATTATGTATCCAGGAGTTACAGTGACACCTGTAATCAATACCTGGGTCGTTACACCTCGTCTAATGGTACTCCTGTAATGTACTCACCTATTTGTGGTTGCAGGGGTCGATTCACAGCTCCTGGCCCCGCCTCTTCACTGGTCGCTACTAGGTCCACTCTCTCCCTGCACCATGAGTTTTATCGTACCTCTTCTTAAAGCTATCTATGGATCCTGCCTCCACTCCACGTGAGGAAATTAAAATCTCATCGGAGTATAAAACAAATTCCAATCACACAATAGAGCGAAAAACTAATGTCAAAGACCTGGGAGTGATCATGTCAGAGGATTTCACCTTCAAGGACCATAACATTGTAGCAATCGCATCTGCCAGAAAAATGACATGATGGATAATGAGAACCTTCAAAACCAGGGATGCCAAGCCCATGTTGACACTTTTCAGGTCGCTTGTTCTATCTAGGCTGGAATATTGCTGCACACTAACTGCACCTTTCAAGGCAGGTGAAATTGCTGACCTTGAAAATGTGCAGAGAACCTTCACCGCACACATAAGTGCGATAAACCACCTCAATTACTGGGAACGCTTGAAGTTCCTAAACCTGTACTCCCTAGAACGCAGATGGGAGAGATACATTATTATATACACTTGGAAAATTCTCGAGGGATTAGTACCAAACTTGCACACGAGAGTCACTCCCTACGAAAGCAAAAGACTCGGCAGGCGATGTAACATCCCCCCAATGAAGAGCAGGGGTGCCACTAGCACGTTGAGAGACAACACAATAAGTGTCAGGGGCCCAAGACTGTTCAACTTCCTTCCAGCATACATAAGGGGGATTACCAATAAACCCCTGGCTGTCTTCAAGCAGGCACTGGACAGGCACCTAAAGTCGGTACCTGACCAGCCAGGCTGTGGTTCATACGTTGGACTGCGTGCAAGCAGCAGTAACAGCCTGGTTGATCAGGCTCTGATCCAACATGAGGCCTGGTTATAGACCGGGCCGCAGGGGCGTTGACCCCTGGAACTCTCTCCAGGTAAACTCCACAAAGGCGGCAGTAAAGCAATAACAAAGAACTACAGACCAATAGCGTTAACGTCCCATATCATAAAAATCTTTGAAAGGGTTCTAAGAAGCAAGATCGCCACTCATCTAGATACCCATCAATTACGCAACCCAGGACAGCATGGGTTTAGAGCAGGTCGCTCCTGTCTGTCCCAACTACTGGACCACTACGACAAGGTCCTGGATGCTCTAGAAGACAAACGAAATGCAGATGTTATATAAACAGACTTTGCAAAAGCCTTTGACAAGTGTGACCATGGTGTGATAGCACACAAAATGCGTGATAAAGGAATAACAGGAAAAGTTGGTAGATGGATCTATAATTTCCTAACAAGTAGAACACAAAGAGTAGTAGTCAACAGAGTAAAGTCTGAGGCAGCTACTGTGAAAAGCTCTGTTCCACAAGGCACAGTACTCGCTCTCATCTTGTTCCTCATCCTCATATCTGACATAGACAGGGATATTAGCCACAGAACCATGTCTTCTTTTGCAGATGACACCCGAATTTGCATGACAGTGTCCACCGTTGAAGACACTGCAAGACTCCAAACGGACATCAACCAAATCTTTACATGGGCCGCAGAAAACAATATGAATTTCATTGATGAGAAATTTCAATTACTCCGATATGGAAAACGTGAGAAAATTAAAATTACATCAGAGTATAAAACAAATTCCAACCACACAGTAGAGCGGAAAAACTAATGTAAAAGACCTTGGAGCAATCATGTTGGAAGATCTCACCTTCAATCACATCTGCTAGAAAAATGACAGGATGGATAATGAGAACCTTCAAAACTAGGGATGCCAAACCCATGATGACACTCTTCAGGTCGCTTGTTCTATCTAGGCTGGAATATTGCTGCACACTAACTGCACCTTTCAAGGCAGGTGAAATTGCTGACCTAGAAAATGTACAGAGAACCTTCACGGCACGCATAACTGCGATAAACCACCTCAATTACTGGGAACGCTTGAAGTTCCTAAACCTGTACTCCCTAGAACGCAGGCGGGAGAGATACATTATTATATACACTTGGAAAATCCTAGAGGAATTAGTACCAAACTTGCACACAAGAGTCACTCCCTACGAAAGCAAAAGACTCGGCAGACGATGCAACATCCCAAAATGAAAAGCAGGGGTGCCACTAGCACGATAAGAGACAACATAATAAGTGTCAGGGGCCCAAGAC
The DNA here is from genome assembly GCA_009830355.1 of Cherax destructor. Taxonomy (NCBI): domain Eukaryota; kingdom Metazoa; phylum Arthropoda; class Malacostraca; order Decapoda; family Parastacidae; genus Cherax; species Cherax destructor. The sequence continues at coordinate 18,598 of WNWK01004845.1, forward strand.
TGTTCAACTGCCTTTCAGCATACATAAGGGGGATTACCAATAGACCCCTGGTCGTCTTCAAACAGGCACTGGACAAGAACCTAAAGTCAGTACCTGACCAGCCGGGCTGTGGTTCGTACGTCGGTTTGTGTGCCGCCAACAGTAACAGCCTGGTTGATCAGGCCCTGATCCACCATGAGACCTGGTCACAGACCGGGTCGCGGGGGCGTTGACCCCCGGAACCCTCTCCAGGTATACTACATTACTCTCCAGATTGTTCCACTTCCTGACAACTGAGGGTGAAGAAATACTTTATAATATCCATGTGACTCCTCTGAGTCTTCAACTTCCAATTGTGACCTCTTGTTGCTGTGTCACATCTCTGGAACATCCTGTCTCTGTCCACCTTGTCAATTCCTCTCAGTATTTTATATATCGTTATCATATCCCCCCTGTCCCTCCTGTCCTCCAGTGTCGTCAGGTTGATTTCCCTTAACCTCTCCTCGTAGGACAATCCCCTTCGCTCCGGGACTAGTCTTGTTGCAAACCTTTGCACTTTCTCTAGTTTCCTTACATGCTTGGCCAGGTGTGGGTTCCAAACTGGTGCTGCATACTCCAATATGGGCCTGATGTACATGATTCCTTGCTAAGGTGTCGAAACGCTATTCTCATGTTTGCCAGCCACCCATATGCTGCAGCAGTTATTTGGTTGATATGCACCTCAGGAGATGTGCTCGGCATTATACTCACCCCAAAATCCTTTTCCTTGAGTGAGATTTGCAATCCATGGCCACCTAGCGGTCTTCTTTGACCTTCCCCAATCTTCATGACTGTGCACTTGATGGGGTTAAACTCCAGGAGCCAGTTGTTGGACCAGGCTTGCAGCCTGTCCAGATCCCTTTGTAGTCCTGCCTGGTCCTTATCCACTTGAATTCTCCTCATTAGCTTCACATCATCTTCAAACAGGGACACATCTGAATCTATCCTTTCCCTTATGTCATTTACATATACCAGAAACAGCACCGGCCCTAAGTCTGACCCTTGAGGAACCTCGCTCGTCGCAGGCGTCCACTTTGACACCTAGTCAAGTACCACGACTCGTCGTTGCCTTCCTGTCAGATATTCCTTGATCCATTGCAGTGCCCTTCCTGTTATTCCTGCCTGATCCTCCAGCTTTTGCATTAATTTATTATGCTGAACTATGTTTAAAGCCTTCTCACAGTCCTAGAAAATACTGTCTACTCACCCCTCTCTCTCCGACCTTACTTCCATCACCTTGTCGTAAAACTCCAGTAGGTTTGTGACACAGGATTTCCACTCTCCGAAACCGTGCTGGTTATCGTGCATAAGCGTGTTCCTTTCTAGGTGCTCCACCACTCTCATTCTGATAATCTTCTCCATGACTTTGAATACTATACTGGTCTGTAATTTAATGCTTCCTGCCTGTCTCCTTTCTTAAATATAGGGACTACATTTGCTGTCGCCCTGTTTCGATAGATGTGTTGAAGATTGTTGTTAGTGGTACACACAGTGCCTCTGCTCCCTCTCTCAGGACCCACCGAGAGATGTCGTCTGGTCCCACCGCCTTTGAGGTATTTAGTTCATTTAGTAGCCTCTTCTCTTCCTCCTTGGTTGTATGTATTGTGTCCAGCACTTGTTGGTGTCTACCTGGAGTCTACCTGGAGAGAATTCCAGGGGTCAACGCCCCCGCGGCCCGGTCTGTGACCAGGCCTAATGTTGGACCAGAGCCTGATCAACCAGGCTGTTACTGCTGGCCGCACGCAGTCCAACGTACGAACCACAGCCTGGCTGGTCAGGTACCGACTTGAGGTGCCTGTCCAGTGCCTGCTTGAAGACAGCCAGGGGTTTGTTGGTAATCCCCCTGATGTATGCTGGGAGGCAGTTGAACAGTCTTGGGCCCCTCACACTTATTGTGTTGTCCCTCAACGTGCTAGTGGCACCCCTGCTCTTCATTGGGGGGATGTTACATCGCCTGCCGAGTCTTTTGCTTTCGTACGGAGTGATTTTTGTGTGCAAGTTTGGTACTAATCCCTCGAGAATTTTCCATGTGTATATAATAATGTATCTCTCCCGCCTGCGTTCTAGAGAGTACAGGTTTAGGAACTTCAATCGTTCCCAGTAATTGAGGTGGTTTATCGCACTTATGTGTGCGGTGAAGGTTCTCTGCACATTTTCAAGGTCAGCAATTTCACCCGCCTTGAAAGGTGCAGTTAGTGTGCAGCAATATTCCAGCCTAGATAGAACAAGCGACCTGAAAAGTGTCAACATGGGCTTGGCATCCCTGGTTGTGAAGGTTCTCATTATCCATCCTGTCATTTTTCGAGCAGATGCAATTGCTACATTGTTATGGTCCTTGAAGGTGAGATCCTCTGACATGATCCCTCCCAGGTCTTTGACATTAGTTTTTCGCTCTATTGTGTGGTTGGAATTAGTTTTGTACTCCGATGAGATTTTAATTTCTTCACGTTTTCCGTATCTGAGTAATTTAAATTTCTCATCATTGAACTTCATATTGTTTTCTGCAGCCCATTTAAAGATTTGGTTTATGTCTGCTTGGAGTCTTGCAGTGTCTTCAACGGTGGACAATGTCATACAGATTCGGGTGTCATCTGCAAAGGAAGACACAGCACTGTGGCTTATATCCCTGTCTATGTCCGATATGATGATGAGGAACAGGATGGGAACAAGTACTGTGCCTCAGACTTTACTCTGTTGACTACTACTCTTTGTGTTCTACTTGTTAGGAAATTATAGATCCATCTACCAACTTTTCCTGTTATTCCTTTATCACGCATTTTGTGTGCTATTACACCATGGTCACACTTGTCAAAGGCTTTTGCAAAATCTGTGTATGTGTATGTGGTGTGTATGTGTGTGTATATACACTGAGAAGTGCATTTCTCTAATGTGTTTACAATGAGAGGTGTATTTCTCTGTATATACACTAGTAGTTTACTCCCTGTTTTAGAATTCTTGACTGGTGGTGAACAGGTGACATACCTGGAGTTTACCTGGAGAGGGTTTCGGGGGTCAACGCCCCCGCGGCTCGGTCTTAGACCAGGCTTCATGGTGGATCAGGGCCTGATCAACCTGGCTGTTACCGTTGGCCGCACTCAAACTGACGTACGAACCACAGCCCGGTTGGTCAGGTACTGACTTTAGGTGCCTGTCCAGTGCCTGCTTGAAGACTGCCAAGAGTCTATTGGTAATCCCCCTGATGTATGCTGAGAGGCAGTTGAACAGTCTTGGGCCCCTGACACTTATTGTGTTGTCCCTCAACGTGCTAGTGGCACCCCTGCTTTTCATTGGGGGAATGTTACATCGCCTGCCGAGTCTTTTGCTTTCATAAGGAGTGATTTTCATGTGCAAGTTTGGTACTAATCCCTCTAGGGTTTTCCAAGTGTATATTATCATGTATCTCTCCCGCCTGCGTTCCAGGGTATACAAATCAAGGACCTTCAACCGTTCCCAGTAATTTAGGTGCTTTATCGTACTTATGTGTGCTGTGAAAGTTCTTTGTACACTCTCCAGGTCTGTAATGTCGCCAGCTTTGAAGGTGGCTGTTAATGTACAGCAGTATTCCAGTCTAGAGAAAACAAGTGATTTGAAGAGTGTCATCATGGGCTTGGCGTCTCTAGTTTTGAAGGTTCTCATTATCCATCCTATCATTTTCCTAGCAGATGAGGTAGATACATTGTTGTAGTCTTTAAAGGCGAGATCCTCTGACATTATCACTCCCAAGTCCTTCACATTACTTTTTCGCTCTATTGTATGGTTAGAATTTGTCGTATACCCTGATGCAATTTTAATTTCCTCAAGTTTTCCATATCTGAGTAGTTGAAATTTCTCTTCATTGAACTTCATATTGTTTTGAGTGGTCCATTTGAAGATTTGGTTGATGTCCGCTTGGAGTCTTGCGGTGTCTTCGATGGAGGTCACTGTCATGGCAATCCTGGTGTCATCCGCAAAGGAAGACACGGTGCTGTGGCTTACATCTCTATGTCAGATATGAGGAGTGAGTACTGTGCCTTATGGAACAGAGCTTTTCACCGTAGCTGCCTTAGACTTCACTCTGTTTTACAGCCTTACTAACCATCGTGTAGTAGATAGACTTTAAACCCGATTAACCAACCAGCTCCTGGTTATACAGGACATTTGCTTTTATTATTAAATTTACCCAAAGTAAATCTAATAAGTACTCACCTATATCTGGTTGCAGGGGTCGAATCATAGCTCCTGGCCCCGCCTCTACGCTATTGTCTTAACTTGGAATTTCTTCAGGTTAAAACTCGGTTTTTGATGAGTGAGACATGAGTGTAGAGCGAGGTTTCTCTCCTGGCGAAACGTTTTGCCTCTGCTGGAGGTTCCGTCAGTCGAATACAAGGTCCAGTGCCAGTCCTGGAGACATTACGATAAGATGAGACTTTGTTGGGATTTTTAACCCCGGAGAGTTAGCCACCCAGGATAACCCAGGGTAGGGAGTGTTAGCCACCCAGGATAACCCAGGGTAGGGAGTGTTAGCCACCCAGGATAACCCAGGGTAGGGAGTGTTAGCCACCCAGGATAACCTGGAGTAGGAGTGTTAACCACCCAGGATAAACCAGGGTAGGGAGTGTTAACCACCCAGGATAACCCAGGGTAGGGAGTGTTAGCCACCCAGGATAACCCAGGGTTGGGAGTGTTAGCGACCAGGATAACCCAGGGTAGGGAGTGTTAACCACCCAGGATAATCCAGGGTAGGAGTGTTAGCCACCCAGGATAACCCAGGGTTGGGAGTGTTAGCGACCCAGGATAACCCAGGGTAGGGAGTGTTAGCCAGCCAGGATAACCCAGGGAAGGGAGTGTTAGATACCCAGGATAACCCAGGGTAGGGAGTGTTAGCCAGCCAGGATAACCCAGGGTAGGAGTGTTATCCACCCAGGATAACCCAGGGTAGGAGTGTTAGCCAGCCAGGATAACCCAGGGTAGGGAGTGTTAGCCAGCCAGGATAACCCAGGGTAGGGAGGTTAGCCACCCAGGATAACCCAGGTAGGAGTGTTATCCACGCAGGATAACCCAGTGTAGTGAGTGTTAGCCATGCAGGATAACCCAGGGTAGTGAGTGTTAGCCAGGCAGGATAACCCAGGGTAGTGAGTGTTAGCCAGGCAGGATAACCCAGGGTAGTGAGTGTTATCCACGCAGGATAACCCAGGGTAGTGAGTGTTAGCCAGGCAGGATAACCCAGGGTAGTGAGTGTTAGCCAGGCAGGATAACCCAGGGTAGTGAGGGTTAGCCAGGCAGGATAACCCAGGGTAGTGAGTGTTAGCCAGGCAGGATAACCCAGGGTAGTGAGTGTTAGCCAGGCAGGATAACCCAGGGTAGTGAGTGTTAGCCAGCCAGGATAACCAGGGTAGGAGGGTTAGCCAGCCAGGATAACCCAGGGTAGGGAGTGTTAGCCAGCCAGGATAACCCAGGGTAGTGAGTGTTAGCCAGCCAGGATAACCCAGGGTAGGGAGTGTTAGCCAGCCAGGATAACCCAGGGTAGGGAGGGTTAGCCACCCAGGATAACCCAGGGTAGGGAGTGTTAGCCACCCAGGATAACCCAGGGTAGGGTGGGTTAGCCACCCAGGAAAACCCAAGAAAGTCAGTGCGTCATCGAGGACTGTCTGTCTTATTTCCATTGTGGTCCTTCAATCTTGTCCCCCAGGATGCAACCCACACCAGTCCACTAACACCCAGGTACCTACTTGCTTGCTAGATGAACAGGGACATCAGGTGTAAAGTGACTAACACCCAGGTACCTACTTACTGCTAGATGAAGGGGATAACATCCCCGTGAAGGGGATCAAATCACGGACACAGTGAGTGAGGTGAGAGTGTTGCTAACTAGACCACGGGCCTGACAAGGTAGTCAGTCCCTCTACCTTTCTACTTCGCCTACTGGTTTCAGCAGTTCTCTAATCAAAGCTGAGGGACTGATTACCTCAAACTGCCTCTCCAGGATTGTAGTTCATCCCGCATTAGACTGACGTAAGCTGAAGCGCAGGCGAAACGTCTCGTCAACGTCTTGATCCAGACACCACGACCGAAATGTGATGTGTCTTGGTGATTGTTTTGAAATGTATCTGCCACTCTACTGTCTACACACATTAGACAGTCTAACACAGCCTGAGGCCACTCAGATGTCTACACACATTAGACAGTCTAACAAAGCCTGAGGCCACTCAGATATCTACACACATTAGACAGTCTAACAAAGCCTGAGGCCACTCAGATGTCTACACACATTAGACAGTCTAACAAAGCCTGAGGCCACTCAAATGTCTACACATATTAGACAGTCTAACAGCCTGAGGCTAAGTGAATTGATATAACATTGTCAGCCAGTCTTACATACATATATATATTTTCTTACTGTGAGTTTGACTGGGTTGAGTTGCAGCTCCTGAGCCTGTTGAGGGTGTTGCTCTACAGCTCTTGTGCCCTACCAAAGCCTGATACATCTCTTCCGTGTTGCAACGCAGTGGTGATTCCTAGGGCTGAATTTTTCATGGAGTTAATAGCTAGAGGTGAATTACTGGTGGAGGCAGTTTAGAAACGTGGGGAGGGCAAGTCACCCTCACTCACGTCACCCTCACTCACGTCACCCTCACTCACGTCACCCTCACTCTCAGCGATAATTGTTCAATTACTGGGAGACTTTCTTGTTGCTTATATACGACAATTATTATTGTTTAGCCTAGGTATACGTTGTTGCAGTATACATGATGACAGTATACAGTGTTCTAGTATACATGATGACAGTATACAGTGTTCCAGTATACATGATGACAGAATACAGTGTTCCAGTATACGTTGTTGCAGTATACATGATGACAGTATACAGTGTTCTAGTATACATGCATGCGGGGAGCCCCAGATCAACAAAATGTGATCAGCCGTGAGGAAGCTTTCTCCAAATTCAGCTTCAATAGCAAAAACATAAGGTGGGATCAAGTAAACCAAGTCTTAAATGATATAAACTGGGAAGATAGCCTAAGCATCACGGATCCCAACCTATGTCTAGAACAAATTAACTCTGTGGCACTCGAGGTTTGCTCAAGGCAAATTCCCTTAAGGAAAAGGAGGAGAAGATGCAAACTAGAAAGAGAAAGGCGCTCCCTATACAGGCGAAGGCAAAGAATAACGGAGCGGCTACAGGAGGCCAATATCTCTGAAATACGTAGGGAGACACTAGTCAGAGAAATAGCAAACATTGAATTAAAACTAAAGGAATCTTACAGGAATCAAGAGACACGGGAAGAACAAAAAGCCATAAATGAAATTGAAAGAAACCCAAAGTATTTCTTTTCCTATGCAAAATCAAAGTCGAGAACAACAACCAGTATTGGGCCCCTACTTAAACGGGATGGGTCCTACACAGATGACAGCAAGGAAATGAGTGAGTTACTTAAGTCCCAGTATGACTCAGTTTTTAGTGAGCCACTAACCAGACTGAAAATCGAAAACCTAAATGAATTTTTTATGAGAGTGCCACAGAACTTGATAGACGCATGCCTTTCTGACATCACCACGACGCCAAATGACTTCGAAAAGGCAATAAATGACATGCCCATGCACTCTGCTCCAGGCCCAGACTCATGGAACTCCATGTTCATCAAGAACTGCAAGAAGCCCCTATCACATGCTTTTAACATCCTATGGAGAGGGAGCATGGACACTGGGATCGTCCCGCAGCTACTAAAAACAACAGACATAGCCCCGCTCCACAAAGGGGGCAGTAAAGCAATACCAAAGAACTACAGACCAATTGCGCTAACGTCCCATATCATAAAAATCTTTGAAAGGGTTCTAAGAAGCAAGATCGCCACCCATCTTGATACCCATCAATTGCACAACCCAGGACAGCATGGGTTTAGAGCAGGCCGCTCCTGTCTGTCCAAACTACTGGACCACTACGACAAGGTCCTGGATGCTCTAGAAGATAAACAGAATGCAGATGTTATATACACAGATTTTGCAAAAGCCTTTGACAAGTGTGACCATGGTGTAATAGCACACAAAATGCGTGATAAAGGAATAACAGGAAAAGTTGGTAGATGGATCTATAATTTCCTAACAAGTAGAACACAAAGAGTAGTAGTCAACAGAGTAAAGTCTGAGGCAGCTACTGTGAAAAGCTCTGTTCCACAAGGCACAGTCCTTGCTCCCATCCTATTCCTCATCCTCATATCAGATATTGACAGGGATATAAGCCACAGTGCTGTGTCTTCCTTTGCAGATGACACCCGAATCTGTATGACAGTGTCCACCGTTGAAGACACGGCTAGACTCCAAGCAGACATAAACCAAATCTTTAAATGGGCTGCAGAAAACAATATGAAGTTCAATGATGAGAAATTTCAATTACTCAGATACGGAAAACGTGAAGAAATTAAAATCTCTTCGGAGTAGAAAACTAATTCCAACCACACAAAGACCTGGGAGTGATCATGTCAGAGGATCTCACCTTCAAGGACCATAACAAAGTAGCAATTGAATCTGCTCGAAAAATGACAGGATGGATAATGAGAACCTTCAAAACCAGGGATGCCAAGCCCATGTTGACACTTTACAGATCGCTTGTTCTATCTAGGCTGGAATATTGCTGCACACTAACTGCACCTTTCAAGGCAGGTGAAATTGCTGACCTTGAAAATGTGCAGAGAACCTTCACCGCACGCATAAGTGCGATAAACCACCTCAACTACTGGGAACGCTTGAAGTTCCTAAACCTGTACTCTCTAGAACGTAGGCGGGAGAGATACATTATTATATACACATGGAAAATTCTCGAGGGCTTAGTACCAAACTTGCACACAAAAATCACTCCATACGAAAGCAAAAGACTCGGCAGGCGATGTAACATTCCCCCAATGAAGAGCAGGGGTGCCACTAGTACGTTGAGGGACAACACAATAAGTGTCAGGGGCCCAAGATTGTTCAACTGCCTCCCAGCATACATCAGGGGGATTACCAACAAACCCCGTGCTGTCTTCAAGCAGGCACTGGACAGGCACCTAAAGTCGGTACCTGACCAGCCGGGCTGTGGTTCGTACGTTGGACTGCGTGCGGCCAGCAGTAACAGCCTGGTTGATCAGGCTCTGGTCCAACAGGAGGCCTGGTCACGGACCGCGCCGCGGGGGCGTTGACCCCTGGAATTCTCTCCAGGTAGACTCCAGGTAGACAGTATACAGTGTTCCAGTATACATGATGACAGTATACAGTTAGTTAGTTAGTTACATTTTGTCCTAGGCACATGTCGATTAGACACTAGGCCTGTTGATGTATTGTGTGTGTGGGGTAACGAAACACTTCGAAATGTTCTGGCCGCCGGGAATTGAACCCGGGCCCTCTGTGCGTGAAGCAAGAGCGCTAGCCACCTTGCCATCGGGGCAAGTGTTCCAGTATACATGATGACAGTATACAGTGTTCCAGTATACGTTGTTGCAGTATACATGATGACAGTATACAGTGTTCTAGTATACATGATGACAGTATACAGTGTTCTAGTATACATGATGACAGTATACAGTGTTCCAGTATACGTTGTTGCAGTATACATGACAGTATACAGTGTTCCAGTATACATGATGACACAGTATACATTGTTGCAGTATACATGATGACAGTATACAGTGTTCCAATATACATAATGACACAGTATACGTTGTTGCAGTATACATGATGACACAGTATACATTGTTGCAGTATACATGACACAGTATGTATTGTTGCAGTATACATGATGGCAATATACAGTGTTCCAGTATACATGACACAGTATACGTTGTTGCAGTATACATGATAACAGTATACATGATAACACAGTATACATGATGACACAATATACATGATAACACAGTATACATGATAACACAGTATACATGATAACACAGTATACATGATGACACAGTATACATGATAACACAGTATACATGATAACACAGTATACATGATGACACAGTATACATGATGACACAGTATACATGATAACACAGTATACATGATAACACAGTATACATGATAACACAGTATACATGATGACACAGTATACATGATGACACAGTATACATGATAACACAGTATACACGATGACACAGTATACACGATGACACAGTATACATGATAACACAGTATACATGATGACACAGTATACATGATGACACAGTATACATGATGACACAGTATACATGATAACACAGTATACATGATGACACAGTATACATGATAACACAGTATACATGATGACACAGTATACATGATGACACAGTATACATGATGACACAGTATACATGATGACACAGTATACATGATGACACAGTATACATGATGACACAGTATACATGATGACACAGTATACATGATGACACAGTATACATGATGACACAGTATACATGATAACACAGTATACATGATGACACAGTATACATGATGACACAGTATACATTGTTACAGTATACATGACACAGTATACGTTATTGTAGTATGGCCAGCAGTAACAGCCTGGTTGATCAGGCTCTGATCCAACATAAGGCCTGGTCACAGACCGGGCCGCAGGGGCGTTGACCCCTGGAACTCTCTCCAGGTATACTCCAGGTATACTAGATGGCAGTAAAATGAAAAGTAGGGGTGCCACTAGCACGATAAGAGACAACACAATAAGTGTCAGGGGCCCAAGACTGTTCAACTGCCTCCCAGCATACATAAAGGGGATTACCAATAGACCCCTGGCTGTCTTCAAGACCCCTGGCTGTCTTCAAGACCCCTGGCTGTCTTTAAGACCCCTGACTGTCTTCAAGACCCCTGGCTGTCTGCAAGACCCCTGGCTGTCTTCAAGACCCCTGGCTGTCTTCAAGGCCCCTGGCTGTCTTCAAGACCCCTGGCTGTCTTCAAGACCACTGGCTGTCTTCAAGGCCCCTGGCTGTCTTCAAGACCCCTGGCTGTCTTCAAGACCCCTGGCTGTCTTCAAGACCCCTGACTGTCTTCAAGACCCCTGACTGTCTTCAAGACCCCTGGCTGTCTTCAAGACCCCTGACTGTCTTCAAGACCCCTGGCTGTCTTCAAGAAGGCACTGGACAGACACCTAAAGCCAGTACCTGACCAACCGGGCTGTGTTTCGTACGTCGGATTGCGTGCGGCCAACAGTAACAGCCTAGTTGGTCAGGCCCTGATTTACAATGAGTCCTGGTCTCAGACCGGGCCGAGGGGCGTTGCCCCTCGAAACCCTCTCCAGGTAAACTCCAGGTATACATGTTGACACAGTATACATATCCTGTCTCCTGTCCAATGTCACCTAACTTAAGGAAGAGGGCTCTTTATCCAAAGAATCAGAGCTACAGCATGGTTGATGAGACCCTGACCCCCCCCCCCGCAACCCTCTCCAGGTATAACCCAGCGCTAAACACGTAAGGGTCATAAAGCGCAACAGTCATAGCTACACTCCCACTCTCTCTCTCAGATGGTATGTGATGGTCTTCTGCGTCACCCAACAGTCTGGTTGATCATGGTGTGGCTTCCCTGCCACCTCCTCTGCCTTGGTGAGCATTTTATAGGCCTATGATATTCACAGGTATTTTTTTCTATGGGCATCTTGCATAGCATTAAGATGAGAAAACTATATGTCACATTTATAGTCAAATTCTTAAATATTTATACTTATAACTTGTTACAATGACTGTAACTGGTATGTTGTAGTAAGTATGGTAGGGGCGTTGACTAGACCTGAGGAGCCTAGTACTAGGTTACTACACCTGGCTATACCTGGTCCTACTCACCTGGATGAGGCTACTCCTGGTCCTACTCACCTGGATGAGGCTACGCCTGGTCCTACTCACCTGGATGAGGCTACTCCTGGTCCTACTCACCTGGATGAGGCTACGCCTGGTCCTACTCACCTGGATGAGGCTACTCCTGGTCCTACTCACCTGGATGAGGCTACGCCTGGTCCTACTCACCTGGATGAAGCTACACCTGGACCTACTCACCTGGATGAAGCTACACCTGGACCTACTCACCTGGATGAGGCTACGCCTGGTCCTACTCACCTGGATGAAGCTACACCTGGACCTACTCACCTGGATGAGGCTACGCCTGGTCCTACTCACCTGGATAAGGCTACACCTGGACCTACTCACCTGGATAAGGCTACACCTGGACCTACTCACCTGGATAAGGCTACACCTGGACCTACTCACCTGGCTCTTCTCCCACTCCAAGATGGGTCATCAATCATTGGGAATAATTTAAGGTAAGTTATTTAGATGTTACATTCCCGTGCTTACCAGAGTGCCAAGGCGAGTTTCCTTACACCTGTTGTCACTGTTCACCTAGCAGTAAGTAGGTACCTGGGTGTCAGTGGACTGGTGTGGGTGGCATCCTGGGGGACAAGATTGAAGGACCACAATGGAAATTAGACACAGTCCTTGATGACGCACTGACTTTCTTGGGTTATCTTGGGTGGCTAACCCTCCAGGGTTAAAAATCCCAAGAAAATCTTATCTATCTTACTGCTAGATGGACAGGGACAGCAGGTGTAAGGTGACTAACACCCAGGTACCTACTTACTGCTAGGTGGACAGGGACAGCAGGTGTAAGGTGACTAACACCCAGGTACCTACTTACTGCTAGGTGAACATGGACAGCAGGTGTAAGGTGACTACCACCCGGGTACCTACTTACTGCTAGGTGAACAGTGACAGCAGGTGTAAGGTGACTACCACCCAGGTACCTACTTACTGCTAGGTGAACAGTGACAGCAGGTGTAAGGTGACTACCACCCGGGTACCTACTTACTGCTAGGTGAACAGTGACAGCAGGTGTAAGGTGACTAACACCCAGGTACCTACTTACTGCTAGGTGAACACTGACAGCAGGTGTAAGGTGACTACCACCCAGGTACCTACTTACTGCTAGGTGAACAGTGACAGCAGGTGTAAGGTGACTACCACCCGGGTACCTACTTACTGCTAGGTGAACAGTGACAGCAGGTGTAAGGTGACTAACACCCAGGTACCTACTTACTGCTAGGTGAACATGGACATCAGGTGTAAGGTAACTAACACCCAGGTACCTACTTACTGCTAGGTGAACATGGACAGCAGGTGTAAGGTGACTACCACCCGGGTACCTACTTACTGCTAGGTGAACAGGGACAGCAGGTGTAAGGTGACTAACACCCAGGTACCTACTTACTGCTAGTTGAACATGGACAGCAGGTGTAAGGTGACTACCACCCGGGTACCTACTTACTGCTAGGTGAACAGGGACAGCAGGTGTAAGGTGACTAACACCCAGGTACCTACTTACTGCTAGGTGAACATGGACAGCAGGTGTAAGGAAACTAACACCCAGGTACCTACTTACTGCTAGGTGAACATGGACAGCAGGTGTAAGGTGACTAACACCCAGGTACCTACTTACTGCTAGGTGAACAGGGACAGCAGGTGTAAGGTGACTAACACCCAGGTACCTACTTACTGCTAGGTGAACATGGACAGCAGGTGTAAGGTGACTAACACCCAGGTACCTACTTACTGCTAGGTGAACAGGGACAGCAGGTGTAAGGTAACTAACACCCTGGTACCTACTTACTGCTAGGTGAACATGGACAGCAGGTGTAAGGAAATATGCCCAACGTTCCACCCGTGCCGGGGATCGAACCACGCACTCTCATTATGTGAGCTGAGGACGCTACCAACCGAGCCATGGGACACCAGTTTGAGAACGTTGCTCTAATTGGTCAATGCGTCACTAGTTACGCCTTAATAACTGTTTAGTAGATAGGCTTAAAACCCAATAAACCAGCAAGTGTTGATGACTGTTTAGTAGACAGACATTATACTCAACCAGCCTTAATTACCCTCGTGTAGTAGATAGGCTTTAAACCAAATAAACCAACCTTAATGACCCTTATGTAGAAGATTTTAAACCAAATAAATCAACAAATCTTATTGACCTTCGTATACTAGATTATAAACCCACTAAGCTGTATAACCCCTGTGGTTTAGCGCTTCTATTTGATTATAATAATAATAATAAACCCACTAAACCAACCAGTCTAAAGAACTGTGTAATGGCTAGGCTTCAAACCTCTCTCCCACGCAGGTGTTGTGGAGAGGGAGTGCAGGAGGCCGTGCTACTGGACCTCCTGTCATCTTACCTCCCAGAGGCCAACATATACCTCCTGCACGACCTCTCGCAGTTTGGTAAGTACACGCAATTAAATAAAGGGTATATATGCTAAGAGGTATATATACTAAGAGGTATATCTCTCCTTATATAATACACAAATAACCCGAAAATAGGAGAAACAAACTTTTGACTACGTTTCGGTCCGACTTGGACCATTGACTAGCCATGTGACCAGTCCAGGTCGGACCGAAACGTCATAAGGATTATTTGTGTATTGTTCCAGTCACAGTATTGTGCCTTGTTGTCCTCGTATTTACACTAAGAATTGACTTTGATGTCTCCTTTAGGGATTGCAAATTTCCAGGCCTATTGTGGGGCTAAATTTCAACCTTAATGACCCTCATGTAGTTGTTTTAAACCTTAATATTACTGTACATTGGGGCAATGTACAGTACACTGGGGCAATGTACAGTACACTGGGGCAATGTACAGTAGGGAAGAGCAGCTAGACAGCATAGTTCTTGCCATAATGCTTTACATAGTTAAGCTTAATATATTATGCACCCCTATGCCCATCCCGTGGGCGGTAGTCAAAATATTAGAGGCACATAATGGGCCCAGGGGCGCAAGGGGCTAACTTTGAGGTAATATATATATGTTGATTAATCCTATGTCAGTTGTATAGTGTACTGTACTTTATAGATATATAAACACTGGTTCAGATGTTGTACTGTACTTTATGAACATTTATAAACATTGGTTCAGATGTTGATACATACACCGAGAGGAGTATGTCTGTCAATATAATTTGTAGACAGTTTAATCTCTAATCTGGGGATTAAAATATCCTAAGATTGGTGGTGAGTAGGTTATAGTCTTAATAACCCTCTGTAGTTGATAGGCTTTAAATCCTATTAACCATGAACCAGATGTTGGTACGTTAGTTCGTGGATATGAGAAGGCGTCAGGAAGGGCGGTGACGGTGCTGTGGTACTCACAGGAGCAGAAGGAACAAAACCTCACCCTCCTGCAGGAGGCGCTCACACTCCCGCAGAACCACGCTGGCTTCAAGCACTTCCTCGTGATCTGCTCCCTGGAGAATGCCATGACTGTCTTCCAATACGTGAGTGAGACAGCACAAGACTACGGTGCTCTTCACACCAACTCCAAGACTGTGGGACTGATTACCTCATCTTTTGTATATAGTTCTACTGCCTTTCCATTATGTTCTTGAATATGTATTGACAAAGTCACTGGAGGGTGAAACGTCTACAATAAAGATACCCAGATGTTGCACATGTGTCTAATTTTCAACTTTCCCCTGAATTTGATAATAGTGTTATCACGATTGCATGAAATTTCAGAAAGATGTCCCGCCCCACCCTACACTTAGTTATGTGTCTTAGCTAAGTGTGACACTCTCCTTTGTAATGTATCTATTTCACTACTGATGTGCAAAGTCTGTGTTGCATACGGGATTATGTTTATTTGCTCACAGACTTTGTATATCACTAACAAAACAGATACATAGTGGCAGCAGTGTGACTTGAATCCACACTTCCCAAGAAATTGGTTTGAGACACGTTCCTCTTTGAAGAATATAATGGGTGTCTGCGAAATTCATACATTACAACCTCAGCATAGTCTAGCAGCACTATAAACGGACTGAGTGTATATAATACCGATATTTTGATGAGTAAGACATATGTACAACTCTTCCCAGGGTACCATTATTGGAAAGACTTATCGCCAACCAAGGATTTTGTCAAATAAATTGATGAAGCCGCCTGGTGGTCGATGTGTCACATATTTCACTGGCTAAGAGTAACTTGATTAAATGGATTCGAAAACTGGGACTGGGCCCAAAGTTTTGATAGCTGAACAAGTTAGAAAAGCAATGAACACCAGGTAGATCTGGTCACAATCATGACCAAGTTACAAAGGTAATGAATCATCTACACGTCTATACATCGTTACAATCATAAACAAATTACGTCCATCACTCTTGTTTACAGGTCCGGGAGAAGCAGTTAGAGTCGAACAGGTTATGGTGGCTGGTGGTGGTGGTGGAGAGAGAGGCTCCCAGCGCTCTTCAACCCCAGCTGTGGGAAGGATCACTGGTGAGTGATTCTTATCGTCATGAAGTACAGCGCTAAACCTTTCAGGGGTTATACAGTGCCTGGGGGGAAAATGGGAGACAATCAAATTTGATCCAAGGATGGGAAGGGCTGGTCCCCTTCCCGGTGTCTACGAACCTCCCTTGAGGGGCTTGGTTAATGATATTTTAACAATAATTTGAAAAACAGGAAAGGTTTGGTTAGGTAAGGAAATAGGACTAAGTGTTTCCTGACGCGGACCTTAGTCACATGACCTTAGTCACATGACCTTAGTCACATGACCCGTCACTGCAGCTTTTGGTCATTAAAATTAAAAAATAAAATTAAAATTAAAATTAAAATTCTTTATTTCTATTTCTGTCAATATTACAATGTGGGATTTACATATTTTATGGTATTATTACATATTATAAAATACTTATTACAAGAAGGCCACTAGTATGCCTAGGTATCTTGACACAGGATATGGATTATACTGGTATTAAGGTTAGGTAATTGTAGTGACTAACTAGATTTACAAAAATGAGGTAGTTCAAAATATTTAAGAACTTAACAATTAGTTTATCTATTAATGGGAATGGTCTCGTTTTGGCATGATACAGTTTCTATATTGGAGTGTCTTAGGCAAACTTATGACTAGCTTAAGAAGTACGACCGACGGGCCTGAAACAGGCCTCAATCTTTCGACATACCGTTTTTATAGATTTTTTTTTTTTTTTTTTCAACAAGTCGGCCGTCTCCCACCGAGGCAGGGTGACCCAAAAAGAAAGAAAATCCCCAAAAAGAAAAAACTTTCATCATCATTCAACACTTTCACCACACTCATACATAATCACTGTCTTTGCAGAGGAGCTCAGATACGACAGCTGAGAAAAGTCCCTCCCAGCTGTCACTATCTCAGACCCCTCCTTTAAAGTGCAGGCATTGTACTTCCCATTTCCAAGACTCAAGTCCAACTAATAGAATATAAAATCTACTAATATAGAAAAGTGAGGCTTCAGTAGCACTTGTGATGTGTATAAGCGTTACCTATTTCTCAATACCTGGAGTATACCTGGAGGATGCTTCGGGGGTCAATACCTGGAGTATACCTGAAGGATGCTTCGGGGGTCGACGCCCCCATGGCTCGGACCATGACCGGGCCTCGTGGTGGATTAGGGCTTGATCAACCAGGCTGTTACTGGTCAGAGGGTTCGAGTTTTGGGCAGGACAAGAGATATAAACAAGTTTCCTAGCTCCGAAATGCTCTGAATAACCAGGGACTTTCTATATAGCTTGTCTGTATCATTTGATTCATGTACTTGTAGAAATAAAGATTATTATTATTCTTATATTGTCATTGATGTCAGCTGTTATATCTGTAAAATATAATGAAAGGCAGAATACTCAGCTGTGTTTACTCTCTCTTCGCCTCCGGTAACAACAACAATGCTATAAATGAATAAACGTAACTAACATAGTATTTAATCCTCTCACTGCTCCCAATACCTTACATCAGCTATGGTCTGTATCAACAGTAACAGCCTGGTTGATCAGGCCCTGATCCACCATGAGGCCTGGTCACAGACCGGGTCGCGGGGGCGTTGACCAATGAAAAACTCTACAGGTATCATTTGTATCATGTTCTTGTATAAATAAAGATTATTATTATTATTATTTACAAATCTGGGGTTAATAATCCAGAATAACACAAGGAACGCAAGCAATTTGGCTTATCTACAGTAAGTAAGTAAGTTTATTAAGGTATACACAAATACATTTACATAGATTATCATATGTATAGTGAGGTCTTTAGGTTCTTCCCCATGATACTGTCCGCAGTAGCTAACACCCAAGCACCTACTGACTGCTAGGTAAATAAGGGGAGCAGGTGTTAGCTAGGAGACTTGCCCATACGTCCTGTCACTTCTGCTTCAACCAGGATTGAGCCCGGGTTCTTCATTTGTGAGCACAACGTCAAACTATATTATTTGTCTCTGGACGATACAGCAGAAAAGACTTAAATCCATACACTGGAAATATTTTTAGAGACGGCCTAAATGTAAACACCTACTATATTAAAATAATTTTATTTATTAAAAAAGGTTAGTAATACGGCGGAAGATTTGGTCAGATGATCGAAAGCTCCATTGGTGGGTCGTTATTGACTGACCAGTGTCAACAGTGTGTCATTGATATCAACTAGGCCTGTATACCTTGGACATGTACTTGTAGAAATAAAGATATTATTATTACAGTATTAATGTTTTCTGACGAATTTTACATAACCTAACCTATGCATTTGCGTCCTTTCATTGTAATTAACGGCATCATCATACCTACTTTCTATTTTTATGAGCTAGTAAAGTAACTCAATGTGTGTTTTAGGTGACGTTAGCATTGAGGACTACACCTACCGCCTACCACCTGATGACCTTCACGGTGTCCCCCTCCGGTCTCTCTAGGTATGTTACCCATAAAACCCTTCAATTCATACCGTTTTCTCTAATAATTTTCTCAACGTTTTCTCAACAATTTTTCTTCACTAACTCATTTATTTTTATTAATTAGTACATTTAGGTACAGATTTATTAAAAAATGGGATGATTACAATTATTTTACATAGTAATGTGTATAAATTACTTAAGATAACCTAAAAAGTCAGGTAAAGTGACCTTTTTCAATATGTTATCTTTCGGGTGCCTTGATGTTAATAAAGAGCTCTTGAGCCAAGGAATTGAATATGTTCTTCCACTCCTTAGAATGGCCGTTCACTTAATAAATTTTTGCCACAAGACTTGTGTGTGTGTGTTATCCTGGCGTATTTATCCTAGGTGTTAATATTAATGAAGTCTTACCTGAAATGTTAAGATATGGTTTATTAGGATTTTTAACCAGGAGGGTTAGCCACCCAGGATAACCCTCGGTAAGGAGGGTTAGCAAGCCAGGATAACCCGAGGTAAGGAGGGTTAGCCACCCAGGTTAACCCTCGGTAAGGAGGGTTAGCCAGCCAGGATAACCCGAGGTAAGGAGGGACCTGCCTTGTATGGGCCAGTAGGCCTTCTGCAGTGTTCCTCCATTCTTATGTTCTTATGTTAGCCAGCCAGGATAACCTTAGGTAAGGAGGGTTAGCCAGCCAGGATAACCCTAGGTAAGGAGGGTTAGCCAGCCAGGATAACCCTAGGTAAGGAGGGTTAGTCAGCCAGGATAACCCAGGGTAGGGAGGGTAAGCCACCCAGGATAACCCAAGAAAGTCAATGCATCATTGAGGACTGTCTATCTTATTTTCATTGAGGTCCTTTAGTCTTGTCCCCCAGGCGTGTGTGTAATCTAATTAATGTTTGTGTAAATAACTCATTATAGGTAGTAGGTTGGTAGACAGCAACCACCCAGGGAGGTACTACCGTCCTGTGGAAGGTTGGTAGATATCAACCCCCCAGGGAGGTACTACCGTCCTGTGGTAGTAGGTTGGTAGACAGCAACCGTCCAGGGAGGTACTACCGTCCTGTGGTAGTAGGTTGGTAGACAGCAACCACCCAGGGAGGTACTACCGTCCTGTGGTAGTAGGTTGGTAGACAGCAACCGTCCAGGGAGGTACTACCGTCCTGTGGAAGGTTGGTAGATATCAACCCCCCAGGGAGGTACCACCGTCCTGTGGTAGTAGGTTGGTAGACAACAACCGTTCAGGGAGATACTACCGTCCTGTGGAAGGTTGGTAGATATCAACCCCCCAGGGAGGTACCACCGTCCTGTGGTAGTAGGTTGGTAGACAGCAACCACCCAGCGAGGTACTACCGTCCTGTGGTAGTAGGTTGGTAGACAGCAACCACCCAGGGAGGTACTACCGTCCTGTGGTAGTAGGTTGGTAGATAGCAACCACCCAGGGAGGTACTACCGTCCTGTGGTAGTAAGTTGGTAGACAGCAACCACCTAGGGAGGTACTACCGTCCTGTGGTAGTAAGTTGGTAGACTGCAACCACCCAGGGAGGTACTACCGTCCTGTGGTAGTAGGTTGGTAGACAGCAACCACCTAGGGGGGTACTACCGTCCTGTGGTAGTAGGTTGGTAGACAGCAACCACCTAGGGGGGTACTACCGTCCTGTGGTAGTAGGTTGGTAGACAGCAACCACCCAGGGAGGTACTCCCGTCCTGCCAAGTGAGTGTAAAACGAAAGCCTGTAATTGTTTTACATGATGGTAGGATTGCTGGTGTCTTTTTTCTGTCTCATAAACATGCAAGATTTCAGGTACATCTTGTTACTTAAATAGTTCATTACCAGTGTAACTTGATCAGTTTTAGTTAGTTGATCAGTCATCAGAACTTTGTGATCCAGTTCCTGGAACCATTATGTGCCTCTGTAAAGTTGAGCTACAGTCCCTGGACCCATTATACGCCTCTGTAATGTTGAGCTACAGTCCCTGGACCCATTGTACGCCTCTGTAATGTTGAGCTACAGTCCCTGGACCAATTATGTGCCTCTGTAATGTTGAGGTACAGTCCCTGGACCCATTATGTGATTCTGTAATGTTGAGCTACAATCCCTGGACCCATTATGTGCTTCTGTAATGTTGAGGTACAGTCCCTGGACCCATTATGTGCCTCTGTAATCTTTTGACTACCGTTCACAGGATGGGTATTGTGTGCATAATAAAGATATTAAATTAAAACCAGGATGCCACCCATACCAGTCACCTAACAGCCAGGTACCTAAGTATATTTAGGTACAGGTACACATAAGTACAATTATCATGCATAGTGTAAATTATCTAGGATAACTCCCCTAAAATAATGAGGCAAAGTGACTTATTTCCATATTACTAAGTTTATTAAGTTATACACAAATACAGGTATACACAAATACAGGTATACACAAATACAGGTATACACAAATACAGGTATACACAAATACAGGTATACACAAATACAGGTATACACAAATACAGGTATACACAAATACAGTTCCAACCACACAATAGAGCGAGAAACTAATGTAAAAGACCTGGGAGTGATAATGTCAGAGGATCTCACCTTCAAAGACCACAACACTGTATCAATCGCATCTGCTAGAAAAAATGGCAGGATGGATAATGAGAACCTTCAAAACTAGGGATGCCAAGCCCATGATGACACTCTTCAGGTCGCTTGTTCTATCTAGGCTGGAATATTGCTGCACACTAACTGCACCTTTCAAGGCAGGTGAAATTGCTGACCTTGAAAATGTGCAGAGAACCTTCACGGCACGCATAACTGCGATAAACCACCTCAATTACTGGGAACGCTTGAAGTTCCTAAATCTGTACTCCCAAGAACGCAGGCGGGAGAGATACATTATTATATACACTTGGAAAATCCTAGAGGGATTAGTACCAAACTTTCACACGAGTGTCACTCCCTACGAAAGCAAAAGACTCGGCAGGCGATGTAACATCCCCAATGAAAAGCAGGGTGCCACTAGCACGTTGAGGGACAACACAATAAGTGTCAGGGGCCCAAGACAGTTAAACTGCCTCTCAGCATACATAAGGGGGATTACCAATAGACCCCTGGCTGTCTTCAAGAAGGCGCTGGACAGGCACCTAAAGTTAGTACCTGACCAACCGGGCTGTGGTTCGTACGTCGGTTTGCGTGCGGCCATCAGTAACAGCCTGGTTGATCAGGCTCTGATCCACCATGAGGCCTGCTCACAGACCGGGCCGCGGGGGCGTTGACCCCCGAAACAATCTCCAGGTATACATAGATTATCATATATAGCAGCATATGTGTAGAGAACCTAGGATAACCCCCCAAAAAATCAGTGACTTATTTCCATTGGGCTTTAAAAAAAAAAACAATGATATACGCAACGTTTCAAAATAACATATTTTGATTAAAAGCTTTTTTTATGCATATTTTAATTGCCAGGTTCATACCAATGGGGTCGTGGAAGCTCACTGCTTCTGGTGCCACGGGACGGATGGGCGGGTCTTTGGTCCCAGACCTCAAAAAGCGATACGAGAATATGAGGGGCCGGCAGCTTATCGTGTCTGCTAACAATAACTGGCCATTCTTCGGTCTCAAATACCCGCCTGGAGGAGGAGTCAAGCCGGACAGCGGCATCGATGTTCAAATTATGAACACTCTGGGGAGCTTTCTGAACTTTACGTGAGTGTCTAGCAAGGTTAATTTTTGTTTTCCAGAGTATGGTAGCGTGGGTGGCACCCGCGCTACCATACTCTGAAAAACTTCCCCCATTTCTCTTGTTGCTGCCCTTGCAACATTGCACAGCTCCTGATGACGCACTGAGAAATGTGAAAGTACTTGTCTTGCATTGTTAAGATCGCCCGTCTGCGATTGTATGATAACTGTACTTACCATTATTGGCCTGACAGGTATCGTGTTGTGTCTCCCGCTGATGGCCAGTGGGGCGGACCGCTGCCAGATGGTACAGTGTCTGGCCTGATCGGACAGGTGGCTCGCAGGGACGTGCACATAGCCATCTGTGAGATCACCATCACAGGTGGGCTGAATCAGGATGACTCAGGGTGCAAGACAAGCTTTCTTTGAGACAATTCGCTCTGTGTAGAGCTTTATCAAGTCATGTTTAGCTTTGTGTAGAGCTTTATCATGTCATGTCTAACGCTGTGTAGAGCTTTATAACGTCATATCTGGCCCTGTGTTGAGCTTATAAAGTCATGACTTTATAAAGCTCTTCACAGAGCCCGACGTTGCATCAAGAAAGCTTTGCTCTTCTTATTCACCTAGTGATGGAGCTCTGGCTCCTGTGTCACTGTAATGTTGTTTAAGACAAGTTGGTATATTGTTTAAGCTAGGTTGATCTAATGTTGGATATAATGCAGGTGTATATTCTCTTCCTAGTGTACAGATGTTCGGAGTTTGCATGGGCATGTGCACAATGAATTCAGACGCCCACACATAGACACATAAACATATATAACTCCACCCAAAAGTAAACAACAGAATTGCAATCAAATTGTTGAATTGGCGAGGCTTCCCCATTCCTTCTGTGATTTTCTTAACGTGTTTAAATATAAACATATACCTACGCACAAAGCAAAATATACAAAGAGACACTGTTTCATAATACAACATCGACTTGTAAACTACTGTATAAGTAACGAGGCAGTTTGACTGTGGCAGCCAGCAGAGAGACGGTGATGGACTTCACTGTACCATACTATCTGGAGACCATTACTGTGGTGTCCAGAGCTCCTGCTGAGAAGAACAGGGCTTTTGCTGTCTTCTCTCCCTTCACCTTGCAGGTAGGTGTAGTGAGAGTGTGTGGATGAGTGTGTGTGGATGAGTGTGTGGATGAGTGTGTATGGATGTGTACTCACCTAATTGTGGTTGCAGGGGTCGAGACTCAGCTCCTGGCCCCGCCTCTTCGCTGTCTGCTACTGGGTCTCTGCTCTCCCTGCTCCATGAGCTTTATCATACCTTGTCTTAAAACTATGTATGGTTCCTGCCTCCACTATATCTTTCTCTAGTCCATTCCACTTCCTGACTACTCTGTGGCTGAATAAATGTTTCCTGACATCCCTTTGACTCATCTGAGTCTTCAGCTTCCAGTTGTGTCCCCTTGTTTCTGTGTTCCCTCTCTGAAACAACCTGTCACTATCTACCTTGTCAATTCCCGCAGTATTTTGTATGTCGTTATCATGTCTCCTCTGACCCTTCTTTCCTCCAGTGTTGTTAGTCCTATTTCCCTCAACCTTTCTTCATAAGACAGACCCCTGAGTTGTGGAACTAACCTTGTCGCAAACCTTTGCACTTTCTCTAGTTTCCTTACGTGCTTGACCAGGTGTGGGTTCCAGACTGGTGCTGCATATTCTAGTATGGGCCTGACGTACACGGTATACAGTGTCTTGAACGATTCCTTGTTAAGGTAACGGAACGCTAATCTAAGGTTTGCCAGACGCCCATATGCTGCCGCAGTTATCTGGTTGATGTGTGCCTCCGGAGACGTGCTAGGCGTTATACTCACTCCAAGGTCTTTCTCCTTTGCCGAGGTTTGTAGCCTTTGTCCGCCTAGCTTGTACTCTGTCAGCGGTCTTCTTGCCCTTCTCCGATCCTCATGACTTTGCATTTGGAGGATTGAATTCGAGAAGCCAACTGCTAGACCAGATGTCGAGCTTGTCCAGGTCTGTTTGCAGCCCTGCCTGGTCCTCTTCCGATGTGATTCTCCTCATTATTTTCACATCATCCGCGAATAGAGACACTTCTGATTCTATCCCGTCCGTCATGTCATTTACATATACCAGGAATAACACTGGTCCTAGGACTGACCCCTGCGGTACACCGCTCGTCACAGGCGCCCACTGTGATACCTCACCACGCACCATGACCCGTTGTTGCCTCCCTTTGAGGTATTCCCTGATCCATTCCAGTGCCCTTCCTGTTATACCTGTTATGCCTGTGTGTGGATGAGTGTGTGTGGATGAGGGTGTGTGGATGAGTGCGTGAATGAGTGTGTGGATGAGAGTGTGTGTGAGTGTAGGTAGGATGGATGATAGAGGGTGTACGAGTGGTGGTGTGAATATATTTATCTTGTCAAGGTTACATAGTATAATAACACTCATTAGCACCATTCTAGGCGCTGTTCTGAAGGCTTCTCTCTCGACACTTATAGTAACATACGTGTCAATTACCTATGTAACTGTATTTGTGTATACCTGAATTAACTTACTAATAACCCAGAAATGTCAAACGATGCAAATTATCTTCATTAGGCTCACACAGTGGTAATTAATTATTTACATGTTTATATAAAGCTACAATCGTTATTTATGCAAACATGAATTAGGTCACAAAAAATATTACAATATATTTTAGTATGGTATACTTGTATAAAAGTTTTATTGGTGAACAAATAACCCGGATTTAGGAGAGGGAAGCATATACCTGGAGTATACCTGGAGAGAGTTCCAGGGGTCAACGCCCCTGCGGCCCGGTCTGTGATCAGGCCTCATGTTGGACCAGAGCTTGATCAACCAGGCTGTTACTGCTGGCCGCACGCAGTCCAACGTACGAACCACAGCCTGGCTGGTCAGGTACCGACTTTAGGTGCCTGTCCAGTGCCTGCTTGAAGACAGCCAGGGGTTTGTTGGTAATCCCCCTGATGTATGCTGGGAGGCAGTTGAACAATCTTGGGCCCCTGACATTATTGTGTTGTCCCTCAACGTGCTAGTGGCACCCCTGCTTTTCATTGGAGGGATGTTACATCGCCTGCCGAGTCTTTTGCTTTCGTAGGGAGTGACTCTCGTGTGCAAGTTTGGTACTAATCCCTCTAGAATTTTCCACATGTATATAATAATGTATCTCTCCCGCCTGCGTTCTAGAGAGTACAGGTTTAGGAACTTCAAGCGTTCCCAGTAATTGAGGTGGTTTATCGCAGTTATGTGTGCCGTGAAGGTTCTCTGCACATTTTCAAGGTCAGCAATTTCACCTGTCTTGAAAGGTGCAGTTAGTGTGCAGCAATATTCCAGCCTAGATAGAACAAGCGATCTGTAAAGTGTCAACATGGGCTTGGCATCCCTGGTTTTGAAGGTTCTCATTATCCATCCTGTCATTTTTCTAGCAGATGTGATTGCTACGGTGTTATGGTCCTTGAAGGTGAGATCCTGTCATGATCACTCCCAGGTCTTTGACATTAGTTTTTCGCTCTATTGTGTGGTTGGAATTAGTTTTGTACTCCGATGATATTTTAATTTCCTCACGTTTTCCGTATCTGAGTAATTGAAATTTCTCATCATTGAACTTCATATTGTTTTCTGCAGCCCATTTAAAGATTTGGTTTATGTCTGCTTGGAGTCTTGCAGTGTCTTCAACGGTGGACACTGTCATGCAGATTCGGGTGTCATCTGCAAAGGAAGACACGGCATTGTGGCTTGTATCCCTGTCTATGTCCGATATGAGGATGAGGAACAGGATGGGAGCGAGTACTGTGCCTTGTGGAACAGAGCTTTTCACAGTAGCTGCCTCAGACTTTACTCTGTTGACTACTACTCTTTGTGTTCTTCTTGTTAGGAAATTATAGATCCATCTACCAACTTTTCCTGTTATTTCTTTATCACGCATTTTGTGTGCTATTACACCATGGTCACACTTGTCAAAGGCTTTTGCAAAGTCTGTGTATATAACATCTACATTCTGTTTGTCTTCTAGAGCATCCAGGACCTTGTCGTAGTGGTCCAGTAGTTGGGACAGACAGGAGCGACCTGCTCTAAACCCATGCTGCCCTGCGTTGTGTAATTGATGGTTATCTAGATGAGTGGCGATCTTGCTTCTTAGAACCCTTTCAATGATTTTTATGATAAGGGACGTTAGCGCTATTGGTCTGTAGTTCTTTGCTATTGCTTTACTGCCGCCTTTGTGGAGTGGGTCTATGTCTGTTGTTTTTAGTAACTGTGGGACGACCCCAGTGTCCATGCTCCCTCTCCATAGAGGATGTTAAAAGAAGTCTGGGCCTGGAGCGGAGTGCATGGGCATGTCATTTATTGCCTTTTCGAAGTCATTTGGCTTCAGGGTAATGTCAGATAGACTTGCGTCTGTCAAGTTCTGTGGCACTCTCATAACAATAATTTTTAAAGTGGTGGAGTGGTAAGCCAGCGGAAGGCCTCTGTCAGATGACCAAAAGCTCCAACTGTGGGTCATCATATGACTAACACCAGCGTCAGGAAACACTTGTCCTCTTTCCTGACAAGCCTAAGTTTCTCTCTCCAAAATTCGGGCTGATTTGTGTTCTTCCAGCCCCAGTATTGTGACTTTTTTATTATTATTCTTTATCGACAGGTTTGGGTGTGCATAGCGGCGTCTACGGTCGTGATTGGACCCATCATGAGCATGTTGGGTCACGGCTTGACCCTCTACGTCAGCAGACCTCCCCGTTCCAAGACCCGAGACTATATCTTCCACATGTTCCGTGTGCTTGTGGTCCAGAGCAACCTCCTCAGACCCTCTTACTGGCCTCATAGACTCGTCTTCTTCTTCTGGTACCTCTTCTGTTTTTACATATATGGTGGGTACCTCTTCTGTTTTCACATATATGGTGGGTACCTCTTCTAGTTAGTTTAATATCTTTATTATGCACCCCATACCCATCCTTTGGGCGGTTAATGTATACCTCTTCTGTTACATATATGGTGGGTACCTCTCTCCTACCTATATGGTGGGTACCTCTCTCCTACCTATATGGTGGGTACCTTTCTCCTACCTATATGGTGGGTACCTTTCTCCTACCTATATGGTGGGTACCTCTCTCCTACCTATATGGTGGGTACCTCTCTCCTACCTATATGGTGGGTACCTCTCTCCTACCTATATGGTGGGTACCTCTCTCCTACATATATGGTGGGTACCTCTCTCCTACCTATATGGTGGGTACCTCTCTCCTACCTATATGGTGGGTACCTCTCTCCTACCTATATGGTGGGTACCTCTCTCCCACCTATATGGTGGGTAACTCTCTCCTACCTATATGGTGGGTACCTCTCTCCTACCTATATGGTGGGTACCTCTCTCCTACCTATATGGTGGGTACCTCTCTCCTACCTATATGGTGGGTACCTCTCTCCTACATATATGGTGGGTACCTCTCTCCCACCTATATGGTGGGTACCTCTCTCCTACCTATATGGTGGGTACCTCTCTCCTACCTATATGGTGGGTACCTCTTCTTCTACATATATGATGGGTAAATAACTGCTTATCTTTGTAAACGGGTAACATCACACGGACGGAAAATTAAACACGGACAATATAGTTAGTTTAATATCTGTATTATACACCCCACTCACCAATTCATCTACTCGCAAACTTATTCATTTATTCATTATTATATTCATTGGGAAGTACTAAGCCCCTTAGGTTCGTACAGCACTTGGCGAATGTGAAGTAATCGGGTTTGATTCGACAAAAATGATGATAGCTCGAAGTTTTGTGGTCATGATTTAGTGGCTTTTTGTTTGGTCCTGGGGAGTGTTTATGGGTCAGGGTGGTGTGTCTCCCCGTCGAGTTTAGAGTGTGTGTTGATTATTGAGGACTACACCTGGAGAGGGTTTTTTGGGGTCAGCGCCCCCGCAGCCCAGTTTGTGACCAGGCTTTGTGGCGTATCGGTCTTGTGAATTATTATTACTATTATTATTATGATGATGATGATGATGTGAGCAAATTACCTGCAGGAAAGATTTAGATTTTGCCACCGAAGTGGCTAGTTTATTGTGCACCTCATAACCGTCCTGTGGACGGTAGCGCAAGAGCATATGGATACACAAAAGGCCCAGGAACTAGGCCCCAAAAGGGTTAACAATTGTACATTTGGATTTATATCTACAGTTCACTTATCTGTTACAAGCAAATTTAGGGAATTTGCTTAGTATAACTGGTATCTTATTTTCATTAATAAGATATCTTGACATGTCACATAGGTTATTTTACTGTCTATCTCTATATTCCTCAATAAGTGGACAATTAAGCACATAGTGTTCAAGACAGTGACCATATGGCTGATCACGTAATTTGCATTTAGTTAGATCATCATCTGTGTGTCTCCCAAACTGCCAGAAGTACTTGTAACCAAGCCTAAGTCTGGCCACTACAACATCAGTCAGTCTGTTCACAAAGGTTTACAGGGTATTACCTGAATTATTACCTGCAAGTAATTTGGGTGAGGGAAGAGGGACTTAAGTCACAACAGGTCGCTGAACTGTCACTCCCTCGATGCCCACTCCCTACCACTCTCGCAAAAAGCTAGACCTGACATTAAATTAATAATTACAATATTTAAACCAGCTACTCTGGTAAATTAAAATCGTGGACTGTATATGATTAGGCTTGCTGGGCACACAAAAGAAATTCGTATTACATCTTACCATTTAATTACTGTAGATGGATCACACCACAACACCTGCCTGACACCTAGATCCTACACTGGCCAGCTAGAGATCTAAATTAAAGGACTAGTGGCGTACTTCCCTGTGAGTGATGGTCGTATCCCTTATCTTCCGCCATCCACATGTAATTCTTGAGGCTGATAAAACCCAATTTGGAAACGAAAATGCCGGATTATTAATTGAATTTTCCACAACAACCAGTGTTCACAAATTACAAATAGTGTCCTCTATTTTTATGTCCTTGTTGCTGAATTATAATTCCTTGATTCTGATGAGGAGCTCTTGATCTAGGGAATTGGATCTGTGCTCCAGTTCCCTGAATTAAGCCTGAATACCTTCCACACACACCCACAGGCACTGTATAATCCTATGGGTTTAGCTCTTCCCCCTTGATTACAATAATAATAATAATGCTGAATTGTAAGGGTTTTCTACACTATCCCAGTTCTTTAGCAGAAACGTGTCAGCAATTTCTAAATTATGGATTGAGGCTGATATATACCAATTGACCTTCGAAAACGCCTGATTACATTGCACAATTCAGACCAGTGTTTACACATTAAATTCAATATGGCGTCCCCTCCCGCGTCACTCTGCAGCTGTCCTACACCCCCTTCACTCAAAATTTCTCGGAAGGTTCAAATAGCATCCCATTTTAATATGCAATTATTATATTATTCATTTATATGTTCTACATTTAGGAAATTATGAATAAAATTTCCACAGGCCTGATCACTCACTGTTGCTGCTAGCCACACTTTGATGTACGAACCACAGCCTGGCTGGTCAGGTACTGACTTTAGGTGCCTGTCCAGCACCTTCTTGAAGACAGCCAAAGGTCTATTGGTAATCCCCCTTATGTATACTGAGAGGTAGTTGAACAGTCTTGGGCCCCTGACACTTATTGTGTTGTCTCTTATCGTGCTAGTGGCACCCCTGCTTTTCATTGGGGAGATTTTCGTGTGCAAATTTGGGACTAGTCTCTCTAGGATTTTGCAAGTGTATATTAATAATAATAATAATAATAATAATAATTTTTATTTGGACATGATACAAAGAATTACATTTGGTTATTGAGATTACATGAGGTGTACATGCCAAAAGCCCCTAGTATGCAGGGCATTTTGGGCAGACTTAAAATTAACTTAAAACTAGATTGTAAGAATTTTTGTAGATAGTATACAATGAGTAAAGGTGAGTATTTAAGCTATGAAATTTGAACATAGTTTTGTACTTTTGTCTTCATTATAAAATTAATTAAATCAGATTAAACAAATTAAAGCAATTATAATAATAAAATAATAAAAAGTTATGGTTGATAATTTATAAAATAAGTAAAGTTGCATATCTAAGTTTTAAAGTTTGAATATAAGTTGAACATATCAATTAATTGTAGCAATTTATTGCAGCAATGCAACTAATTGAGTGAGATAACAATTTAAAACAATTAATTGCATTGCAGTTAGTTTACGTGGTCATTATAATATAAGTGTTGTGGGAATAATTAGCTAAGTAAGTATTATTCATAACAGGTTTTACATTCATTCATTCGTTCATTCATACATTACATTGACTTTAAAGTCAGGTTTTACGTTAAGTGATTATTCTACTTTGCTGGGAATGGTTGATATGGAGCAATTATCTTTGGGTGAGAAGGTGGTTTTTTAGCATCGTTTTGAATTGCATCTCTCCCGCCTGCATTCCAGGGAATACAAATCAAGAGATTTAACCATTCCCAGTAATTTAGGTGCTTTGTCGTACTTATACGTGCTGTGAAAGTTCTCTGTATATTATCCAGGTCTGCAATTTTGCCAGCCTTGAAGGGTGCCATTAGTGTACTGCAATATTCCAGCCTAGAGAGAACAAGCGATTTGAAGAGAATCATCATGGGCTTGGCATCTCCAGTCTTGAAGGTTCTCATTGTCCATCCTATGATTTTCCTAGCAAAGATCCTCTGACATTATCACTCCCAGGTCCTTCACATTAGTTTTTCGCTCTATTGTGTGTAACCACTGGATCAGGTCAAGTGACACCAACTGGATCAGGTCAAGTGGCACCAACTGGATCGTGTAATAAATTATACTGGTGGTACACACAGCATTGTACTCCGGGACGCTGACTGCCGTGTTGGCCATACCTGCGTACGAGAAACCCATTGATGGATTGGTGGATCTACCCAAGGCCGTAGCTCAAGGATTCACCATCGGCACCATCAGTGACACCAGCTTGGAGTTTATCTTCAAGGTAACACACTGCTAGACACCTTACAGATCAGGTCCTTGTTTAAGTTTAATAACCTATGTACCCCTCATACCCATGGTGATAGTGGTAGTCACCCGATAACTTGACTGGTAGCGCACTCAGTTCACACACTGAGGTACGGGGGTCGATCCCCGGTACGGGTGGAAACATTAGGACGTGTTTCCTTAAGACATCTGCTGTCCCAGTCCACCTAGCAGTAGAATAGATACCAGGGTGTTAATCGACTAATGTGGGTTGCATCCTGGGACAAAATTGACCTAATATACCTGAAATGATCTGCATAAAAAGGGGCTTTGTATATACTAGTAGTGTGTCAGTGATGTCAGCTAGGCCTGTATACCTTGTACTTGTAGAAATACTATTTTATTATTATTATTATTATTATTATTATTATTATTATTATTATTATTATAATATTCATGGTGTGTGGGTGGTAGTCAAACAATTACAGAAGCACATAATGGGACCAGGGACTGGACCCAAAATGCTATGCATAACGAGGGGCTTCTATAAAGTAGTAATATGTCAGTCACCTTAATTATATATAATGTACTGTACTCCATTTATATAAAGTTTGTTTTGACAGCTAAGCAAGTTAGTGGTAATGAACTATTTATATGTTTGTATCTGGTTAGTCGTAATGAGTTATGAAGACACAAGGCAAGTCACAAAATATTAGTGTAGCTTATATGCGATTTTTTAATTATCCAGTGAAGCATGGTTGAATTTAAACAAGTTTAAAGTGGCTATTAGTTATAATGTTGTGTGCAAAATTGCAGGAGGCGACGGATGGTATCTACAAGCAAGTGTGGGGACTGTTTAACCACAAGGATCGTTCCAAGAGCTTCTTCAAGACCCCAGATCTGGGGTTCCCCAAGGTACTTACCTACCCTCCCTCCCTTCTCTGTGCTGGCATACCTCCTAAGTTTAATACGTATTATAGAAATTTGTCTTTGGACTGCCTCCTTGTAAGCTGCCCCCTGGCAAGCACTGTTGACACCGACACTCTGAGACGCTCCTCTCAGACTTACAAGTGGCTTATGGGACAGAATTTCTAGCTGACTACAGCTGAAAGAATTCCCCACCTACATGCACGACTACAAAAGGGTTTAACTTACTTGGAGTAGAAATGTCTCCTAGTCTTCCAATCTCCCTAAGCTATAACCCCCTCCAAACACCATGTGTAGGGAAGGACCTTAATCTGCAAGAATTCAAGTGGTATTAGTGTCTTACCCTAAACTCAAAAATCCCAAACTCAGCAATATCTAAGCAGTATGGGACACTAGCTTCCAGACTTGAACTTAAGAGATGATGCTGGTACATACCAATATAATAGCATCCGTCTGCTTGAGACCCACAGATAACTCACTAACGTTTCCCCCAGAAAACTGGCCAGATACTGAGAGAAAGGAAGTTATAGTCTTACTGTAATGGGTCTGGATGGAGACAGATATCCACAGTACTTCGGGATGTCTCATCCGAGTCCCCAGGACGGATGTTGGGAGTCACGTGGGGAATGCTGCCCTGGTCGCAGCACTTGTTCACTCGTTGAAGTTTGGTCTGGGAATGACGCAGGTCACGCGTCGTGAGTCCCACACTGCTTGACCTCAGCATGGGATTGCCATTTCTCTTTGGCCTATATAACCCAATGTTCGTCTATTCAGGCCTTAAAACTACCTATGTTAAGGTGCTAGAGCTACATTTTTAATATCTAAAGTTGCCTCAATAATCCTACTATTAGTTACTAACTGTACAAACTTACCTAGATCTTCCTAGGGGAGTAAATCTATCAATTAACATGTGTTATCTCTCTACCTCCGCCAACTACTGTGTTTGTTTGGGTGGGTGTGTGGGTTCATGAACTCAGAGGACCTATCCGTGGTATGTTTAAGGCTCCAATACGGCTCACTTATCCTGTGGAACTTTTAGCAAGGAAGTAAGTTTCCACACGTATGTTAATAATGGCATTTATGTAATAATATTGGTAGAATTACCGACAATATGTTAAGTAAAAGGACACAAATGCAACTAATGTGACATTTTATTGTGGCAACGTTTCGCTCTCCAGGAGCTTTCTCAAGCCGTTACAAGCGATACATGGACACAGTGGGCTATTATATACTCTCAAAGTGAGGTGAAATACTAGGTGGTCGAGGTAGTAGTGATAAAGTAGTAGTAGTAGTAATACAATAAGGTAGAACAATCAATATGCACATGAGTAAAAGGTGATAAAACAAATACTTGGGTAGTATAACAATAGGTTAGACAAATATACCTCCAGCAAAAATATTTGTCTAACCTATTGTTATACTACCCAAGTATTTGTTTTATCACCTTTTACTCATGTGCATATTGATTGTTCTACCTTATTGTATTACTACTACTACTACTTATATCACTACACCTCGACCACCACTAGATTTACCTCCTTGAGAGTAATAATAGCCCACTGTGTCATGTAACGCTTGTAACGGCTAGAAAGCTCCTGAGAGCGAAACGTTGCCACAATAAAATGTCACATTAGTTGCATTTGTGTCCTTTACTTAACAATGGCATTTATCATCACTAAACCTTTAAATTACTTAGATTGACCCATTATATAATATATATATATATATATATATATATATATATATATATATATATATATATATATATATATATATATATATATATATATATATATATATATATATATATATATATATATATATATATATATATATATATTATATATATATATACATATACATACATACATGTCACGCCGAATAGTGTGGAAACTTTTTAGTCACTAAAAGTTCCACAGGGTAAGTGAGCCGTAAAAGCCTTACATACCGTGGATCGGCCCTCGGAGTTTATAAACCCACACTCCCAACCAAAACAACTACACACTCCAGCTTTTGAAGGTGACTATTGTGTATATTTTAATGGATAGATGTATCCACCTAGGAACACCTAGGCAAGTTTGTACAGATAGAAACTAATAGTAAGATCATTAAGGCAACGTTAGGTATTAATACTGTAGCTCTAGCACCCTAATAATATATATATAATATATGTATAGGTAGTTATAGGCCGCAATAGGCAAGCATTAGGTTATGTTAGCTAGAGACAACTGGCAGCCCACACTTGATTCTAGGCAGTGTGGTAGTCAGAAATTGTGACCTACGGCCTTCCCAGACCAGACTCCACACGAACAAGACGTTCTGAAATTAGGCAGCACCCCCACGTGACCCAACATCTGTCCTGGGGCCCGAGGAGATCCCGAAGTACCGTGGAAATCTGCCTCCATCCAGACCCATTACAGTAAGACTAGGCTTTCTTTCTCTCAGTATCTGGCCAGTTTTCTGGGGGAAACGTTAGTGAAGTTATCTGTGGGTCTTAAGCAGACGGAAACCTTTGTGTTGGTATGTAACAGCGTCGTCTCTTAAGTTCAGTCTGGAAGCTAGTGTTACTTACTGCATATATTACTCAAGGGACATCCTAGTAACCAGGGAACTCTGAGGTGCAGGCAGGACACTAATTACCCCATCTTTTGCAGACAAAGTTTCTCCACTGCACATGGTGTTAGGAGGGGTTATATATAAGGAAGACCAGGACACATACCCACCCTTTTCTTTCAAGTAAGTAATCTCCCTTCCAGTATTGTGTAGGCAGCGTGGGATTCCCTTTACTGCAATTAGATAGAAATTTGTACCATAGCCACTTGTAAGTCTGAGAGAAGTGTCTCAGAGTGTCGGTGTCAACAGTGCTTGCCCAGAGTGCAACTTACAAGAGGCCAATCCAAACAAGTTTCTATAAATAGGTAAAATTGGTCAATTAGCAAGAACTCGTTTAAAATTAAGTCCTTTCTAAAATTTTGTCTTATATGTTTAAAGACATATTTTTTTTCATTTATGTTAATGTAAAAATTAATAATTTTGTACCAAAAGTACCTTAGAAAACTTTCCTAACCTTATTATAACAAGCGCAATTTAATTTATATTTTAGATAAGTTTTCAATAATTTAATATTAAACAAACACAATGAAATATTTTTTTCGTTAGGTTCAGAATGATTTTTGCGAAATTATTGCATACAAAAATTTTGGCTTGCCTTATTTGGCAAGAAGTGCATTGCTATTTAAGCCAAAATAGCAAGTTTTACCTATTCGGCACGACATGTGTATGTGTTTGTATATTCCCCTGACAGTATCCACACTAAGAATATTGATAATTACCAACTATACAATGTGCTAAACTATAGAAACTCCATGAAAACCATTATAATTACTCTCAGATTATATTTAGTAACACATGTATATCCTAGAGAGATCCAGGGAAACACTTTGAGTATATATACGCTGAAACTTTACTTAAATTCCTATTATAGGGATTAAATTATTCTTAACTGATAGTGAACAGGTGATATGCAGCAGCCTTAGTGTAATTAATAGGCTTTCAACTGGATCAATTAACCAACTAATGTCAATCATGTGTGGCACAGATCTTGGAGGGGAAGTTCGCTTTCATCAACCCTGACCTCAACTCAGAGGTGAGGGCGGCCAAGCTGGGTCGTCAGAAGTACTACATGGGTCGTCAGACCTTCTACCCTCAGGGGTACGCCATGGCCTGCAACAAGGGCTCCCCCTTCATTCCAAAATTTAACCAGATGTGAGTAGGTTACACGTAATTGTTAAATGAATGATGTGTCGTTTGGTAACAGCCTCAGTTTGATATAATGGATATAATAATCTCAGCCTAGTTACTCTTTAGGAGGGTTAACGTAAGGTTGATGAGATGCTCTGATACAATGAATCAAGCTCCCCTTCCTTGGATCTAACCTTATTTTTCATTTCTTGTGTGTTGTATGAGTTATTAATTTAATATCTTTATTATGCACCCCATACCCATCCTGTGGGCGGTAGTCAAAAGATCACAGAGGTACATAATGGGTCCAGGGACTGGACCTCAAAGTTTTAATGACCCATAGCAATATTTTTTTTTATTAACACATTGCAGAAAACAATATGAAGTTCAATGATGAGAAATTTCAATTACTCAGATACGGAAAAAGTGAAGAAATTAAAATCTCATCGGAGTACAAAACTAATTCCAACCACACAATAGAGCGAAAAACTAATGTCAAAGACCTGGGAGTGATCATGTCAGAGGATCTCACCTTCAAGGACCATAACACCATAGCAATTGCATCTGCTAGAAAAATGACAGGATGGATAATGAGAACCTTCAAAACCAGGGATGCCAAGCCCATGTTGACACTTTTCAGGTAGCTTGTTCTATCTAGGCTGGAATATTGCTGCACACTAACTGCACCTTTCAAGGCAGGTGAAATTGCTGACCTTGAAAATGTACAGAGAACCTTCACCGCACGCATAACTGCGATAAACCACCTCAATTACTGGGAACGCTTGAAGTTCCTAAACCTGTACTCCCTAGAACGCAGGCGGGAGAGATACATTATTATATACACATGGAAAATTCTCGAGGGATTAGTTCTATTTGATTATAATAATAATAATAATAATCGAGGGATTAGTACCAAACTTGCACACGAGAGTCACTCCCTACGAAAGCAAAAGACTCGGCAGGCGATGTAACATCCCCCCAATGAAGAGCAGGGGTGCCACTAGCACGTTGAGGGACAACACAATAAGTGTCAGGGGCCCAAGATTGTTCAACTGCCTCCCAGCATACATCAGGGGGATTACCAACAAATCCCTGGCTGTCTTCAAGCAGGCACTGAACAGGCACCTAAAGTCGGTACCTGACCAGCCGGGCTGTGGTTTGTACGTTGGACTGCGTGCGGCCAGCAGTAACAGCCTGGTTGATCAGGCTCTGGTCCAACATGAGGCCTGGTCACGGACCGGGCCGCGGGGGCGTTGACCCCTGGAATTCTCTCCAGGTAAACATAGGCCGTTTCCCACCAAGGCAGGGTGGCCCGAAAAAGAAAAACTTTCACCATCATTCACTCCATCACTGTCTTGCCAGAGAGGTGTTTTACACTACAGTTATAAAACTGCAACATTAACACCCCTCCTTCAGAGTGCCTGCACTGTACTTCCCATCTCCAGGACTCAAGTCCGGCCTGCCTGTTTCCCTGAATCCCTTCATAAATGTCATTACTATTATTACTAGTAATAATAATAATATTTTATTTTGACATGATACATGTTTATACAAAGGAATATAATTGGGTGTACACTGTATACATGTCAAAAAACCCTTTATATGCAAATAATTTCGGGCAAACTTAGAATGAACTTAAGATTAATAAGGCAATAACAGTACATATGGTCATTAGATGAGTTACAATGAATACAAGAGACTTGAGTATTCTATTAGGTCATGTCTGTGGTTTAGCACTTCTATTTGATTATAATAATAATAATAATATTAGGTCATGCTATATGGCTTTAATAAGTCTTGTAGAGAAGACGTACGATTTTGATTGTTAACCTTAGGCAGACACAGTGGAGTGATTAACATTTGAGAAGAATACGGATATTGAGAGTAGTATTAATTCTTCCATGTGATAATAATGTAACAGTCTCTCTGGTCAGGTTGAGACGTATAACAGAAGCCGGACTGATCTCTCAATGGAAGATTGGGGAGATTGAGAAGATCTCTGCAGGATCTTACTCCAGTGACTCTCCCACGGACAGGAGACCCTCTGCTATCACTCTCAAGCACCTGCAGGTGAGCAGTTACCTTTTTAATTACCTGTAGTATACAGTTCAGACGTTTTCCCTATGCTTCGCGCTGTTTCTCCGACGTATACATTGTTACAATCTCCACAAGGTAAATGTAATTATACTCTTGACAGTTTTAACATGCAGAACTACCGCCCACAGGATGGGTATGGGGTGCATAATAAAGATATCAAAATAACTAACTAAAGTTGAATGAAGTTGAATGAGCATTCCCATTTATGCTTGAAAGGAGAGAATGATGGATTACCATTCCTCAAAATCCTCATCTGCAAAACGTTCAACACTTGATTTCCAAGAATACAGAAAGCCTACAAACAAATATCTTTAAAATATTTCAATTCCAATCAAAACGCTAAGACTAATGAGGCGACATTTATCTTTTTCTGAGAGTCTGTTGAATTTGCAGCAAACAATGTTTTAGCAGAGATCACCCCAGGAGGCAGCTCAGATGAAAATTCACACACACACGAACTATTAAATCTCTGCACCAAATTCACCTTAAACCAGCAAATATTAGAGCCTACAAGACTAGAAAATATGCTGGACCTCATCTTCACTAACAATGACAATCTGATACGTAATACAGTATAACAGTATCAAAGACAATACACTCAGATCACAACATAATAGAGGTACAGACATGTATGCACAGGGCTCCTGACCAGCAAAATGTGATCAGTCATGAAGGTCATGAAGTTTCTTGACTAGAAAGGCTCATACACACACTAACCTTCACTCAGCTACATTTTCCTTTTTTTCTGTCAAAGACTGCAAGAAATGAACCCTTCAAATTTGAACAGTTATAATGCTTCCCAACAGCCAAGTTGCCTTACGAGTCTACTAATACTCGCACAGAACATTACATTCACCATAGCTTCCAGTACATCTATCAGAGATCTCTCCAGAAAAAAACTAGAGAACCTTGAGCCAGTCAATGCAGGAGTTTACATACATAGTCTCTTGTGGAGGCTATGGCATGAATGGAATGGAATGGAATGGACACATAATGAATGCAGAAGTGACAACCTGAAGACAACGCCACCAAGCACTGGAGATATAATGATGCCAGTTAGTGACTATACCTCCCACAGGATGGGTATAGGGTGCATAATAAAGATGTTAGGCTAACAGTTAGTGATTAATACACACCTAAGCCAGTGACAATTTTCTTAAAATTGCTTGTTCTCTCTAGGCTGGAATATTGCTGTACACTAATGGACCCTTTCAAGGCAGGCAAAATTGCAGACCTGGAGAATATACAGAGAGCTTTCACTGCACATATAAGTACAATAAAGCACCTAAATAACTAGAAAAGGTTGAAAGCCCTTGACCTGTACCCCTTGGAATGCAGGCGAGAAAGATACATCATAATATACATTTGGAAAATCCTAGAGGGACTAATTCAAAATATGCAATTGAAAATCACTCCTTACGAAGCAAAAGACTGCAGGAGATGCAACATCCCCCAGTGAAAAGCAAGGGTGCCTTGAATATGCTAAGAGACAGTGTCATGGGCCCAAGACTGTTCAACTGCTTCCCAGCATACATAAAGGGGATTTCCAATAGACCCCTGGCTGTCTTCAAGGTGCTGGACAAGCACTTAGTACCTGATCAGCCAAGCTGTGTTTCGTATATTAGTTTACATGTGACCAGCAGTAACAGCCTGGTTGATCAGGTCCTGATCCACTGCGAGGCCTGGTCATGGACCAGGCTGCGGGGGCATTGACACCTGAAACACCCTTCAGGTAGATCTGTATAAACTGGTGTGCATCTTTGTGACTCTGCCAGTTAATTCTGTGGCACATGACTTACTTAAGGAACAGAAGTAGAGATAGCAGAAAAAGTGATATAGCAGTTATATCTATAAAGTCAGTAAGAGCCATGAATCTCAATGTTGAAACTTGACATTATCATTGATACCCAGGATGGTTCCAATCAGTCATAAAAGATTCGTCACACTGCTATAACCTTTCAGTTACTCTAACTTCGTATTTGAGAGTAGAATCTTTTTTTCTATATTTTACAATAAGGCCAAAGATAGATATTATTTTGGTAATGTATATATTGATTTAATTTCATGTACTCATTCTTCTTATTCTTTGATATGGACATCTGTTTTCTCTGAAGTGCAGGTCAAAGAATCAATAGAAACAATTGCAATAAGCTCAGGCTATGTTATAATGAGCAACTCAGGACCATGGTTAGTTCCCATTCATTCTCCCATTTATTTAAATTATATTAAAAAAGAAGCACTAAACCCACTAGGGTCACACAGTGCTGTAGGGTAGGGGGTGTGGCTGGAGCAGAAAATAGCCAAGAGTACTAAAGGAAGTATGTATTATCAAAGTTTGTGTTTAAAACAGGTGGGACTTAAACCCATGGCAGTTGTCCTAAAACTTTTAGGCCAGTGTGTTAACCACTGGTTCAGATATTTCATCAAATTAGGAATACCTTTCTATACACTTTAGGGAGGTTAGCATAGGCCACCACAAATGCAGGATTTTACAGATGAATCACGTTTACCATGGGTTCACTCTCTCTCTCTCTCTCTCTCCCCTTCTGTGATTTGTTTGAAATTGTTATTAAGATTTCATAAATATTTTTATTTCACCACAATACAATGTTTGTACAGAGATGGGTGACATTTAGGTGTGCATGCAGGAAGCCCCTTAGTATGCACAGCATGTCAGGCAAACTAAAGCCTAACTTAAGATTAAAATGGCAGTAACTAATTGATTGCTTATACACCAGGTTAGGTTCCAAGCTACTGTAGGGCCCTGCTTATACAGCAGGTTAGGTTCCGGGCTACTGTAGAGCCCTGCTTATACAGCAGGTTAGGTTCCGGGCTACTGTAGGGCCCTGCTTATACATACAGCAGGTTAGGTTCTGGGCTACTGTAGGGCCCTGCTTATACAGCAGGTTAGGTTCCGGGCTACTGTAGGGCCCTGCTTATACAGCAGGTTAGGTTCCGGGCTACTGTAGGGCCCTGCTTATACAGCAGGTTAGGTTCCGGGCTACTGTAGGGCCCTGCTTATACAGCAGGTTAGGTTCCGGGCTACTGCAGTAAAGGGAAACAGCCTTTTTTTTAATTTTCAAATGAATATAAAAGCCTGATAACATGTTTACACTATCATACATTAAGTGAGCAATGTAGCTAGGCCTAAATTATTATTATAATCAAAAGAAAGCTAGGCCTAAAAAATACATATACAGTACACACATTACTTACCTTAAAATATTTTTGTCCTTAGCTTATAGCGAGTGGTGAATATATTTATTGTTGGAAGTCTGAATAAATGAAGAACCGTAAAGTGAGGCCCTCCTGTACATTTATTTCAACGTGGCATTGTTGTACAGGCGGCGTTCTTCGTGCTGTTACTTGGCTTCCTGTTAGCTGTGTTGGCACTGGGCACGGAGTCTGTAGTAAGCAAGC
This sequence comes from Cherax destructor, assembly GCA_009830355.1. Taxonomy (NCBI): domain Eukaryota; kingdom Metazoa; phylum Arthropoda; class Malacostraca; order Decapoda; family Parastacidae; genus Cherax; species Cherax destructor. The sequence goes on from WNWK01004845.1 coordinate 60,142, forward strand.
TCTGGGGCTTCAAGACCTTCGCCTGAGAACACGTCAGTCCTAACACTGCCTTCCCCAGCAAGTCCATTTTTATTAAGGTTTGTTATACAACTTGAGAGAATATACAGAGGTGTTTATCTCTTGTGTATATCCACTGAAAGTTTTCTGTAATCACTATTTTACCTATTCTTGAGTCTTGACTTAAGTTTAACATCTTTATTATGCACCCCATACCCATCCTGTGGGCGTATGATCCTTGTGTAGGCGATAGGCTAAATTTAAACTCGTTTAACCAGCCAAGTTGGAGGAAATCAAATTGGATCCATGGAAAGGGAAGTTAGATCCGATCCCTTGGATCGTGAGCTCCTTGCCTCTGGTGATATGCTAGGCACTAGGCTCACCCCTATGTCCTTCTCTTGAGTTCAGTGGGTGGCCTCTGTCTTCAGAGTTTATATTCCATGTCTCATCTTCTGTCCCCTTCTCCAATCTTCATAGCCTTACATTTGCTGGGGTTGAAATCAAACAACCGTTCATTTGACCACTCTTGCAGTTTCTCTTAAGATACGTTTGCAGCCATTCCCAGTCCTCATCTGCTTGTAACCTCCTCGTTATGTCTAAATGTGAATGTGTATACTTATAATACACGAATGCATAACAGATTAGATGATTGGCAATTCCTGTAAAGATATGTCAGCAAACTCAAGAAGTGTTCAGTGTTCGTCACTTTCAAGGAGATTGTTTTCATACTTATATCACGGAAGCCAATTCACCTATGAAAGGTCACAGTAGACCATAGAAATGAAAAAATATTTAAAATTAGCTTAACGTTTAATATTTGTTGCAGTTTTTTATATTTTTTTTATTAACACATTGGCCGTTTCCCACAGAGGCAGGGTGATCCCCCTAAAAAAAGAAAGAATTTTTTTTTTTTACCATCATTCACTCCATTGTCTTGCTAGAGGCATGTCTACGCTACAGCTCAAAAACTGCAACATTAACAGCCCTCCTTCAGAGTACAGGCTTTGTACTTCCCACTTCCAGGACTTGATTCTGGCTAACAGCTTTCTCTGAATACATTCCTAAATGTAAATTAATAGCTAAATGGTTAAAGGTAATTGCACTAAAATAGCCACCTATACAATCTAGCAAACTGCTCTCATTTCACACATGATCATGTCTCAAAACAAATTACTGAACCTCTTTCTAAACAATTCAGTTTAAGGTCCAAGAATTACTTTCTCCATTACCTTGCAGGATGGAGATATCATCAGTGTTGGTCCAGATTTCAGCAATTCTTGTGACTTCTTGAAGACTGGTTCCACATCTGCATTTTATATACAGTACGTATATGACAAAGTTCCTGTCTATTCTGACATGTACGTCAAAGGAACACAGGTTTGACTTGGGTAGGAAGAGAATAAAAAAACATGATTGGAATACACAAATAACCCACATGTAGGAGACAAACTTATGACTTATGGGCCGACTTGGACCATTTCATCGAAGTCGGACCGAAACGTCATCATGAGTTTGTCTCTTACGTGAGGGTTATTTTTGGATTAAGAAACAAATAGGGAAGTGTTTCTAGATCTGGACTGTAGCTCCAGTTGTGTAAATCAAGAGTCCTCCATTAACATCAAGGCACCACCTTTTCCCTTGGAGGACCCTGTTGACCTAGCAGTAGGTCAGTACTCAGGTGTTGGTTGCAGTCTGGAATGTGGTAAGATAATTTAAAATTATCTATACATATATGAACTACCCACCTTCAAAAGGGGCACCATGATGCTGGCCGACGGCTTATATTTCAAGAAATTGGACCTATACTCCCCTTGGATCAAGTCTAAGTACCTCCATTCCCCAGGTGTTGTATAAGCTTCCTGGGTTTAAAACTTCAGTATAATAAAATAATAATAGCAATCATATATTTGATCTATTGAGTGTGATATCAGAATTATATACATGTATAGGCCTTGTCATGGACCAGGCCACAGGGGCATTGACCCCAGGAACACCCTCCTGGTAGATGACATCAAGATTTAATATTATTATTATTATAATCAAGGGGGAGCGCTAAACCCGTAGGATTATGCAGTGCCTGTGGGGGGATGTGGAAGGTATTCAGGCTTAATTCAGGGAACTGGAGCACAGATCCAATTCCCAAGATCAAGAGCCCCTCACCAGCGTCAAGGAACCTCCCTTGAGGGGGTCAAGATTTAATAGCTTCATAAATATTAAACTAAAGGAATAATGGAGAAAGAAAAGATAGAAAAAAAAATCAGGATTTATTTTGTTTATTACCTCTAGGGTTAGCATTTTATTGTTTGATTAAATAATAATTACGTCTATGGTAAAACAAGACATTGAGCAAGACAAGCTTGTACCTGCTAATTATCATATTCCCGGGGAAGTGTTTGACTCGTGGGTTATACAGTGCCTGGGGAATGGGTTATAATAAATCAGGGTGACTCTTGTAGGTTTAGTGCTTAGTTATGATTGAAATAATAATCAGGTTTAACTCGAGGAAGGCCCCTCAAGGGAGGTTCCTTGATGCTGGTGAGGGGCTCTTGATCTAGGGAACTGGATCTGTGCTCCAGTTCCCTGAATTGAGCCTGAATGCCTTCCATCCCCTCACAGGTGCTGTATAATCCCTACGAGTTTAGTGCTCCCTCATAATAATAATAATATCAAATAGTGTTGCCTTGCTAAGTGTCCCTGATTTACCAAAGTCATGACAATGTGCTTGTAACTGAAATTATAATAACTAAGCTCTAAACCCATCAGGGTAATACAGCACTGCATCATCACTGAAATAGTTACCTTTATTATATACTGAGATTTACAACGATGGATTACATTTATAATAAGATTACTGTTGGAAAAATGCTTTATTGAGGATATACATTCTGCTTAATTTTTATTTTCCTTGCGAAGATGACCTTTTCTTGGTATAATATTTAAATATAAGAACACCTATATGGCAAACAATATTAGGGTCTTAGGTGATAGTTAAAATATCAAATTAAGATGAATTAATGTCTGAAGTGTGAGCAAAGTAACATTTATGAAGGGATTCTGGGGAACCAGTTAGCCGGGTTTGAGTCCTGGAGGTGGGAAGTACAGTGTCTGCACTCTGAAGGAGAGCTGGAGTTTTTTTTTTAACGCATTGACCGTTTCCCACCAAGGCAGGGTGACCTGGCAAAAAAAAAAAACCTTTATCATCATTCACTCCATCACTGTCTTGCCAGAGGTGCGCCTACACTACAGTTATAAAACTGCAACACAAGAGTGGAGGAGATATGTTGTAGTTTTTTAACTATAATGTAGGCATGCCTCTGGCAAGATGGAGTAAATGATGATGAAAGTGTTTCTTCTCTTTTGGGTCACCCTGTCTTGGTAAGAAACTACCAATGTGTTAATAATATAAAATAATGTTTAGAGGATAAATTCACATGAAGTAAAGTTTTGCCACCAAGTACAAAGATACACACTTGCAGAACGAGCTCTTATAAGGACGTTTCTCTGTGTAGCACTATCAAGTCATGTCATGATAAAGCTCTACACAGAACAAAATGTCCTAACATAAGCCTGGTTTGTAACTTGTGTGGCAGTGCTTCAGAATGTACTTACTGTGAGTGTCACCATTCTTGCCGATACATTATTATGGGGTTTCGGAAACGTTCAGTAATACCTGTTACTAACATTTTCTCATTACCTACCAGGACATGTGTTATAACTTCAGTGCAATTATTCACAATCAGGATCAAGCTATAATCATTAAAAACTATATTAGCTACATAATAACCTTTTAACACAGTAAAAAAATATACGTATACAAAAACAATGACAAGTGATTAAGAGTATACAGTAGAACCCCCGAATCCATGGATTTGGTTTGCATGGCTTCAGTTATCCATGGTTTACCACAGCCCAAAAATAACCCTTAATTTAATAATGGTTCCAGAGTGCAAAAGTAGTGATTTTTGACAGTTCTTCAAAGCCTAAGAGAAACCATGAAAAAGTGCTAATTCTCCATTTATTGTGCGTAATTTATCAATTAAACTATCATAGGTACGTATGTAAACGAAAAATGACATATAGGTTCGCTACTGTCTGTAGTTTTGGGTATCTACAGTAGGTCTTGGAATGTAACCCACGTGGATTACCAGGGCACTTCTGTACTAACACAGAAATCAATTCTTAAAGAAACATTACCAAGAATAGATTCACTACACACTTTAAACAAGGTTCATTATACTATCCCTAACCCTATGGTTGGAGTGTTATTTTTTGGTAAATGCTTATGGATGAAATTAAGTTTACTCCCTTTTACATACTAACAAAATAGGGAAAGTTGATAAGTCTGTGTAAAGAATAACTAAAGTGTGATGAATACTTGTTAATGCTCCATAATAACCCACATTGGAGACACTCAAGAGATTAATTGGTCTGTATATTTTGATACCCTTCTGAAGGGGGTCAAAATATATAGATAAGTTATTACAGCCTCTCCTCACTTAACGACGGAGTTCCGTTACCGAGACCTCGTCGTTAAACGAATTCGTCGCTAAGCGAAGAGCATACTATAATGGTAGTGGGTTTGTGTCAACCATCTTTGATGTTTTAATGTCACCTTTGCACCATTTATAACATTTCTGGCATATTTTTAAATGTTTATACAGTAGTGTACTGTACATATATTGAAATAAACAGAATACAGTGGACCCCCGGTTTACTTACTGCTCCAAACTCGAATAATTATGTAAGTGTATTTTTGTAAGTGCTTTTGTAAGTGTATTTTTGGGGGTCTAAAAGACTAATCTAATTTACATTATTCCTTATGGGAACAAATTCGTTTGGTAACGGCACTTGAACAGCATTCTGGAACAAATTAATTACGTAAACCGGGGGTCGACTGTAGAGGAAATCAGCTCTAATATACTACATTATTTAGGTACGAATACTGGTCAGAGAGCCCGTCGTAAGTCCGAGGCGTCGGTAAACGAGTACGTCGCTAAGTGAAGAGAGGCTGTATTATAAACAAAACCAAGTGCTAAACCCACCAGGGTTTTATACCGATCAATTAATTTCCTGAGTTTGTCACCATGTGTGTTATTGAGCATCTACATGTTTATTTTTTATTAATATTTTGAGTTTTTAGTTATTATTGACTAGCTAACCCTTTGGGTAAGTGTCCTGGTGCTAATGAAGGGTTCGTGATCTGAGGAAATAGAGCCACCTTTCCCTCAGATCATGATTGGCTTGTGTTCCCCAGGCACCGTAGACCCTTATGGGTTTGGTGTTTCCTGATGAATATAATAGACTAGTTGAATATTTAAAAAAAAATATTCTTCAATTACAGACACTTTTCAAATTTCCTGTAAAGGAGGTTTAATTAGCAATGACTTGAGTTTAAATTAATAAGGCTTGAGGCCTGGCACTAACCCACAGCTCAAAATTCACAAAAAAACAAAACTGAGATGAGAATCATACAAGGGCGAAGAATGCTTACAAGGGTGAAGAATGTTTACAGGGGTGAGGAATGCTTACAAGGGTGAAGAATGTTTTTCACTTAAAATTTTTTTACCCTCGTAGTAAATATTTTTTCACTCTTAGAATGTTTACTCCCTACTCGTCATTGGGAAGCCCTAAATCCATAGGGAGGTCAAGTGCCTGAAGAATGGGAGGCAATTTGGTTTGATTCAAGGCATAAATAGGCCTAATTAATGATATCAAGAGCCCCTTGACAGCATCAAGGCATCATCCTTGATGCCATGCTAAGAAATCCAGACAAATTAAATAAATCATTTGTACAGCAAAATGAAAGTAGCTAATTGGGAGCCATTAAAATATCCATTACCCCCCCCAAAAAAATTGAGGAAACAATGATTTTATTCTAGTTGAAGTGTTAATGAGGATCATAATTTGTGTGTACTCAAAATTCTCTGCCCTCAAATGTGGAAGCCTTGATGTTGGAGAGGGTCATAATGGAAGGAACTGACTACTCTCCCCTTTCTTGGATCAAACCTAATTTCCTCCCATTCTTCTCATTCCCCAAAAAGTACATAATCCTTATGGGAAGAACTTGCCATATAGTATGTAATTAAGTAAATACTGTAATAGCTATTTAGTTAATGCAAGGAAAAATGTACATAAAACCGTCATCTAAATGAAGACTGCAGACATTTCAGGCATTGTCAAGTCAAAGATTTATTTTTAAAAAATTCCAGATTGTTGAAAATGGTATAAAATACTGACAAGTTGAAGATTAAGACATGTGCAACTCCACGGTTCCAGACCATGGAGCTGAACTCTTCTCCAGGCTGAGGGACTGACCACAAGTGCTTTTTCTCCAAAGTTGATGACTGATTACCTCATCTTTATTTCACTACTACACCTACTGCCTCAGTATTTGACTGAAGAAGTCTTCTGTGTAAGCAAAACATTTCATCAGTAAAGATACCTAACTGTTACACACATGTCTTAATCTTCAATTACCAAATTTTATTTGAAAAAAAAAAAAAAAACTGTTGGTGTTAGTCTCTCTTCTTGCTTTACTGTCTTCATGATCACAATCTTAAGTTAGCCTGAAATGCTCTGCATAACCATGGGCTTTCTGCATGCATAACCAAAATGCCACCCATTTCATAATGTTTATACTGAAATGGGTGGCATTTTGGTTGTGCGTGCAGAAAGTTCATAGTTATGCAGAGCATTCTGGGCAATCTTAAGACTGATCATGAAGACAGTAAAGCGAGACACTAACAGCAAATATGATTTTTTAAATAAAATCTGGAAATTTCCCAGTAGCCATATTATAACTATAGTTTTTTTTTTTTGTATGAAGCCAGACATGTTTCAGACTACAAGGGAGAGTACTGCACTGCAACAAGCTAAATCAATAATGGAAATACAGTAATGTGCTTCCCTTGTGAACATATGAACAACTATAGTGTACCCAGTTGGAAGGAGTAAAAACTCTTGGAATAAAATAAAACCCTGGAGTAAGCATTTACATCAAACCTGTCCTCTGAAGAGCAAATAAACCTGAACAACTTCAAATGTATTGCATATGCTAAACTGGTAAACATAAAAACGACCTTTGGATATTTACAAACTGAGCGCTTCTGAAAATACAGTGATTATGTGTGAATAATGGTGAAGGAGTTAAAAAGGCAATCATGCTGGCTGATGTGAGCAAGACATGAGACATGATAACCACTTACAAGGTCACAAAAGATTTTTTGTAATTAAAACAGGAATAACTAGAGGCCACAGCTGTAAATACGAAAAATAGAACAGAAAGGATACTAAAAATAAATTCTTGGCAAACAGTGGTAAATCAAGGGAATAAATTAAGAGAATATAACAAATGCTACAACGATTGGAAATTTTAAAAATTATATAGTGAACGACTTCTTTTCATTATAATAATATAGTGAACGAATTATTGAAGATGGGACACAAAAAAAAAAAAAAAAAACAGCTACATCAGCAAACTTTTTTTTTTTTTTGTAATTACTGTACTTTTTGTTATTACATGTGACCAATGTTAAGTACAGTGGTACCTCGAGTTACGATGGTCCCCAAAATCGCCCTTTTATGTAAGTATTTTTTTAAATGCTTTTGTAAGTATATTTTTGGGGGTGTAAAAGGACTAGTCTATTTTACATTATTCCTTATGGGGATAAATTCGTTTGGTAATGGCACTTGAACAGCATTCTCGAACGAAAAAATATCGTAAATCGAGGTACCACTGTATGTAGTGGAAGTGAAGAGCCCTGACTTAGTATGCTCAGAGACCAGGTCTCATGGACAGGATTGACCTACGAGAAAAATCTTAGGTGATGTGATCACAGGGTGTAAAGTACTCTTGAGGGATGACTATCTTAATAACAGACCCTCTGTATACCAGGTAAGGACCCAGGACACGGCGATATGAATGGAAATTGAACACTCGACTCGGAAACAAGAAGCTCTTCATTGGAAAATGATCAAGGTACATGACAATGGAATTTTACTTGGGTTTAACTATAAAATGCAATATGTAGTTAATTCACAGTGTGAAGTACCACTGATGAGCTAGTGCTCACTACCCCCAAAACTCAAATATAGGAGGGCCCCACTTTACGACGTTTCGCTAATACAGTGGTTGTCAATTATACCCATTCTTCATTTATTCAGTTCCTACACCCTGTGATCACATCACCTAAGATTTTTCTCGTAGGTCAATCCTGTCCATGAGACCTGGTCTCTGAGCATACTAAGTCAGGGCTCTTCACTTATGAGGTAGTAGGTTGGTAGACAGCAGCCGCCCAGGGAGGTACTACCGTCCTGCCAAGTGAGTGTAAAACGAAAGCCTGTATTTGTTTTACATGATGGTAGGATTTGCTGGTGTCTTTTTTCTGTCTCATAAACATGCATGATTTCAGGTATGTCTTGTTACTTCTACTTACACTTAGGTCACACTACACATTCATGTACAAGCATATATATATACACACCCCTCTGGGTTTTCTTCTATTTTCTTACTAGTTCTTGTTCTTATTTCCTCTTATCTCCATGGGGAAGTGGAACAGAATTCTTCCTCCGTAAGCCATGCGTGTCGTAAGAGGCGATTAAAATGCCGGGAGCAAGGGGCTAGTAACCCCTTCTTCTGTGTATATTACTAATTGTAAAAGGAGAAACTTTCGTTTTTCCTTTTGGGCCACCCCGCCTTGGTGGGAAACGGCCGACGTGTTGAAAGAAGAAAGAAAGAAATATATTCCCCACTCACTATTAGCTAAGGATGAAAATATTTTAAGGTAAGTATTGTGTCTACTGTATATGCATTTTTTAGGCCTAGCTCTACTGCTCACTTATATATGATAGTGTAAATATATATCAAGCTTTTATATTAATTTGAAAGTGAAAAAAAAGGTTATGATTCACTTTACAGCAGTAACCCAGAACCTAACCTGCTGTATAAGTGGAGCCCTACAGTAGCCCGGAACCTAACCTGCTGTATAAGCAGAGCCTACAGTAGTCTGGAACCTAACTTCTTGCATAAGCAGAGCCCTACAGTAGCCCAGAACCTAACCTGATGTATAAGTGGAGCCCTACAGTAGCCTGGAACCTAACCTGCTGTATAAGCGGGGCCCTACAGTAGCCTGGAACCTAACCTGCTGTATAAGCGAGGCCCTACAGTAGCCTGGAACCTAACCTGCTGTATAAGTGGGGCCCTACAGTAGCCTGGAACCTAACCTGCTGTATAAGTGAGGCCCTACAGTAGCCTGGAACCTAACCTGCTGTATAAGTGGGACCCTACAGTAGCCCAGAACCTAACCTGCTGTATAAGTGAGGCCCTACAGTAGCCTGGAACCTAACCTGCTGTATAAGCGGGGCCCTACAGTAGCCTGGAACCTAACCTGCTGTATAAGTGGGGCCCTACAATAGCCTGGAACCTAACCTGCTGTATAAGCGGGCCCTCCTGTACGTAATTTATACCATTCTGTGCTGATAACTTTGTGCAGACTTGCATGAAAGATCTTTGGCAGGTTTTTTCTTCTCTTCTAGTGTGGAAGTATCACCTTAAATCTAAAACAATTTATTATGCAGGCTAACTATTGAGATTTATAAAAAATCATTTATTAAAAACAAGAAAAAACATAAGTTTTAAATATTTTAAACCATCTTTTATAAGTAATCACAGTACATGGCATAACATACATTTATTTTCTTGGCTGAATAATACAGTACAAGGCATAGCATTCATCTCTTGCCTTCACTGTGTAATACAGCTTTATTATAACCCAACATGTATAGACTTGAAAGTGTCACAAATACAAGAAAATAAAAGAAGTAAACAATTTATTCTAAATTAGAAGGTAATTGTCTATGCTATATATTATAATTAGGCTTGTGGACACAGTTTATTCCTATACACAAGTGGAGTACACATGTAGTGTTTGTTATATGCTATTAAATTTTTTACAAAGTTACAAGAGTACTAAACCAGAGTACGTCAGGCCTCATATATATTACGCACTCTTAATCAAACACCAATGAAGAAAAAGACATTGAAATAAATGTTTTTGACTAAAGTCGTAGAAGTCAAATTTTCTTCCAATAACAGCTTCTTCTGTAACTTGTATCTTTTCTTTAATGTAGTCAACACTGTGCCATGTAAACAAGTGGTGTATAGGTGGGACCTTCCAGTAAATCAATGACAAAATAAAGCACAATACGTATGCAGTTTATGGTACTTGATTAAGACAATGTTTTGTCCCTGGTGGATGAAACATCTCAATGCCATTGGGTACTTAGTTATGATTATAATAATAATAATAATAATAATAATAATAATAATAAAATGCCATAAACCAAATATTGTTTTATTAACAGATGTATGCCATCTGGGTCCAGACGGCATACTGCCGCGATCACATGAGCCTTCCCTGGATACCTCAGATTTACATACACATATGGATGCCTTGTGTTTAGTGAGACAAGCCAACAGCAGGTACACTCCGAATGCATGAAGAATATTTTTAACGCATTAATAATGATTAGCAGTATCTCTAGCACATCCTAAAAATGCAACACATTTATACAAAAGAATGATCACTGGAAGTGAGAAAATAGTATTGATAGCTGCTATTATGCAGTAAGGTTCTTAATAAAAATACAAATAATAATACCAGTAATGCTTTGATATCGAATGGGAGCACGGAATAATCATCATTATGTGAAATTTTCGTAGAAAAAATTATCAGCCTTGAAAGCAATGGTGAAAGCTTAAGAGAACTGCGGGTCATCTAGCTTGATGACTAAAAATCACAGCCACAGGCAGCTCACTAAAATTGTAATAATAATAATGTCATTAGTCTGCCTGAAATGCCCCTGCATAATAGCTGCTTTCTTTGTACTTAGCAAACCAAAATTGTAATTACACACTGTAATCTTTACAAAGAAATAAAATCTTTATATTTTAGTGTAATACTGTAATGGAATAAGCCACAATATTGTGGCTGCAACAATTTGCATCTCACCAATTTGGAGAGGAAACTCGGCAAAGTTCAGTTCATCCTGGACTATTGGTTGCAACATTGAATAACTGGTTTTGATAACTGATAACTTAATAAATGAGACACGTGTAACTTTTGGGTATTTTTACTCTGGAAACGTTTTGCCAGCCAGTGACTTCTTCAGTCCAGTGCAGAGAAAGGTGGAAGCCGAGGAGGAGTTTGATGTAATCAGTCCCTGAGCCTGGACTGAACACGTCAACTCCAGGCTGCGGGACTGATTACCTCAAACTCCTCATCTTTCACCTTTCTCTGCATTGGACTGAAGAAGCCACTGGCTGAAACGTACCAAAATGTCATCTAAAATTTCTTCTCCAAACTGTAGGTCAATGGTGAATGGACATAGCTGTGCATTATATTACAACCTATAAAGTCAGTATACAGAATGCCTAGAAGATATGTACCCTGGACTTCTATAATACAAACCTGAACTGCATACCAAATGTTTTGTATTGTAAAAATATTCACCTGGAATCAATATTTTTGAAACCATAAACGTTCTTGGTATCGTTGAGGGCGGGCTACGCTTATAAGCTCTCAGATACAAGTCATACTGGTTCTTAATGAATAAAAATACAAAGAATAATACCAATAATGCTTTGATATCAAATGGGAGCACATAATAATAATCATTATGTGAAATTTTCGTAGAAAAAGTTATCAGCCTCGTAAGCAATGGCGAAAGCTTAAAAGAACTGCGGGTCATTCAGCTTGATGAATAAAAATCACATAGCCACAGGCAGGTCACTAAAATTGTAATAATAATAATGTCATTACCAAAATATATCATTAAGATGACATAAATGGCAAACTTCTATAAATACAAATTGCAAGCAACACATCTGTAAATAATGCCCATTAACTTTGTCGTGTTTACTGCTATTGGAAGAGCTAAACCTGTAGGTCACACAGCACCTAAGGAATAGGAGGTAATCAGGCTTGATCAGAAAATAGAGTAGCTCCAATTTCTCAGATCAAGAGCCCTAAACCAGCATCAAGGCACTTCCTTTGAAAGGTTCTTCAATCAACAATGCAAAGCAAACTAGTATACTGAAGTATACTTTCAAGGTGAGTGCCTTGTTCCTCTTGATTCAAAGAACTGAAGTTACTCTCCCTTCCTTGGATCAAATCCAATTACCTCCCATTCCCCACACTGTATGACTCCTGTGAGTTTAGGACTTCCCTAAAGATATGTTAATGAATGCCACTGCAATTTAAAAAAAAAATCTAGATTATAAAACAATGATCACGTATAGTGGTCTGCTTAAACGGTCTCTCTTCAAGCAGGATTTGCATCACAAAAATAGAATACTGTGTGTACCATGATAGAGATTCTATAATGATGTGGCGTACACTCAGGGACGGCTATAGAAGTGTTATATAGAAGGGGTTTACAAAGAACAAAAAGGTACAATACTGCGACTACAATGTACAAAAATGTTGGGTAAGAGGACACAAGTGCAACTAATGTGACATTTTTATTGAGGCAATGTTTTGCTCTCCAGGAGCTTTATCAAGCCGTAATAAAATGTCGCATTAGTTGTACTTGTGTCCTTTTACCTAACATATTGTTGGTAAGTCTACCAACATTAGTACAATATACAAAAAATCCGAACATAGAAAGAAATTTATGACATTTCGGTCTGACTTGGTTATTGACTAGTCAATAGCCAAGTCGAACTGAAACGTTGTCATAGGCTTCTTTCTTCTATGTGCGGGTTATTTGAGTAGGGGTTTAGAGTTGACAATCTGTTTGGAAGAGGGGGCTACAAGGGGCTGGTTTCAAAGTAGAATTTATTATTAGTAAGCTTACTTGGGAGGGGAAGCTTTGGGGAGCTGACAGAATTTATGGGAGCTTCAGCATCTCCTTGATCTCCCTTGATGCCGCCCCTGCAGTCACCATACTGGTGCACTTCAAGAGCGTAAAACACGTCAACCTTTACTAAAACTCTTTATGGAACTGTGCACTATATAAGCTGGAAGTGATCCAAGATAATGTGATTAAACATTTTTATTAAAGAGGAAAAATGGAATGGCTATACATATACATACATTATGATGAAACTATTCCTGGCTATACCAGGTAGGTCCAGGTATACCAGGTAGGCTGACAGAATTACTGTGTATCCAGTGCTTTTTCTTGATTCCACCGATTTGTTTTTATGAAAATGGAGAAGACGATTGACTACATTATAATGAATTCAACACAATACTTATGAGATAAATAACTTTTAAGTGAGTGTCTTGATGCTTTGTTGAAGGGCTCTTGATTAGATAAATTTGGGAGGTAGGCTCCTCATCTTTAAATTAAACCTGATTACCTTTTATTTCCAGGAACTATTATAAGACTTACAAATTTAGAGCTTTCTCATGATTATAACAAGAATAATACATATGGCTGTGGTAGTGAAAGGTAGTGTGCATTACAAGGGAAGGTGCCTCATCAACCTCAATGATGACATCTTAACTGGACAAAGTAATAACAGGGACCGGACTGCTTGCCATTTCCGACAAGTCATGAGTGTGACTACTCGACCTACGCGTTTCTATAAATTCACTTCAATTTTTAAAATGAAATATCGTTCCTACACTTCTTAAAAGTTCAGGAAAAATATAAATTCTTTTAACAATCTAATTCATTCAATATCTATACAGCACTCACTGTTTAAATAACAATTCTTTATATTAACTTACTAAATTCAGGCAACAACCTTTTCGATGAAGTTAAATCACAAAACGTGCCACATGCATTATAACGTAGCTACTCCATCACATCCACCACAGCTTTCTGTATGGAATCACAAGCCTTCTTTATTTCCTCTGTCGTCAGATCTTTGTTGACAGTGATTCTAATAGAGGGTGGAGGAGGATTTGCCTCTCTATCCCACAAGTACGATGCCAAGGTTAGAGCTACACCATAGCTCTCTGCCTGTGGGAGGAGATGGAAAGAAAGGTAATGTGCAGAAATGGCAAACACCCTCTTGCCCACACCCGAGCATTCACTTCTCTCACAACCCCATCTATAAATATAAATTCTTTTAACATTTTAATTTGCTCAGTATCTATACATCACTCACTCTTTAAATAGTAATTCTTTATATTAACTTACAAAGTTCAGGCAACAACCTTTTCAATGATGTTAAATCACAACACATCCCACTCAATAATATGTCTAGTCTTAAATAGTGTGTAAGCATAAGGATTAGTCTACCTGAAATGCACCGAATGCTAGTGGCTTTCTTTTGTGCTTAACAATACTTTATTACATGTAAACCACATTCTGTAAACTGCAGAAAGAAATTTGTTTTTGTAAACTACAGAAAGATGCAGAGTGCTGAAGAGTTAGTGAAAGGGTGTATGTTTAGAAGCAGGCAGTAGTCAGCATTTTTTTTTTAACACCTGTCTCCCATAGATGAAGGGAAACCTGAAAAAGAAGAAATGAAACTTTTTCTCTTTTTGTATTTAGCAATTTATACAGGAGAAAGGGTTACTATCTCCTTGCTCCTGGCATTTTAGTCGCCCTTTACGACATGCATGGCTTACAGAGGAAGGATTCTTCTCCACTTCCCCATGGAAATGCATGGAACTAGAAAACTATATTACCTTCTCCACAATCTTCCGCAAGATGCCCTCATCAGCTTCTCTATTACCTGTGGACTCAGCCAGCTTCAGGTGTTTCACTGGGCTAATATCCTCTCCAGTCACTGTAACCTGAAATCAACAAAAACTGTCAGGTATTGTGCATAACTGGAATAAATAGGAACACAAGAAAGAATGAGCACTGCAGTAGGTCTACTGATCCATGCTTGGCAGATGAATAAGTAAATGCAGGATGTGTTATGAATAATTAATAGCAGTAAAAGTTGTGAACAATTAAAGCAGGATGTGTTGTGAGCAATTAAAAAGCAGGGAGTGTTGCCAATGGCTGGTTCGAAGAAAGTACTGTTCTGGCAAGTTTTAGACGAGTGCCACATACTACTTAAGGTAATACTAAGAGTGGCTTTAAAAACAGGTTAGCTAATTGGGTTTAAAGCTTATGAATTACACAGAGGATAATTAAGTCTGCATGTAACCTGTTCATCATTGGTCAAGGATAATTTAGTCTCTAAAATATGTTTTAAAATAAATTCTCAACATACATACTGTACATTGACAGGCAGGGTGACCATAAAAAGGAACACCTTAACCATCATTCATGCTATCACTGTCTTGCCAGAGGCATACAGATACTACAGTTTAGATGTCCCTCTAAACAGTAAACACCACCTTCAGAGTGCAGGCACTGTACTGGTGGATGAGTTTGGTAGGGTATGTAAAAGAAGGAAATTGAAAGTGAATATAGGAAAGAGTAAGGTGATGAGGATAACAAAAGATTAGGTGATGAAAGATTGGATATCAGATTGGAGGGAGAGAGTATGGAAGAGGTGAATGTATTCAGATATTTAGGAGTGGACGTGTCAGCAGATGGGTCTATGAAGGATGAGGTGAATCATAGAATTGATGAGGGTAAGGGTAAGTGGTGCACTTAGGAGTCTGTGGAGACAAAGAACTTTGTCTGTGAAAGTAAAGAGGGTAATGTATGAGAGCATAGTTATACCAACACTCTTATATGGGTGTGAAGCATGGGTGATGAATGTTGCAACAAGGAGAAGGTTGGAGGCAATGGAGATGTCATGTCTGAGATCAATGTGTGGTGTGAATATAATGCAGAGAATTCGTAGTGTGGAAATTAGGAGGAGGTGTGGGATTACCAAGACTATTATCCAGAGGGCTGTGGAGGGGTTGTTGAGGTGTTTTGGACATGTAGAGAGGATGGAACAAAGTAGAATGACTTCGAGTGTATAAATCTGTAGTGGAGGGAAGGCGGGGTAGGGGTCGGCCTAGGAAAGGTTGGAGGGAGGGGGTAAAGGAGGTTTTGTGTGCGAGGGGCTTGGACTTCCAGCAAGCATGCATGAGCGTATTTGATAGAAGTGAATGGAGACAAATGGTTTTTAATACCTGACGTGCTGTTGGAGTGGAAGCAAAGTAACATTTATGAAGGGATTCAGGGAAACCGGCAGGCCGGACTTGAGTCCTGGAGATGGGAAGTACAGTGTCTGCACTCTTAAGGAGGGATGTTAAATGTTGCAGTTTTATAACTGTAGTGTAAGCATGCCTCTGGCAAGACAGTGATGAAGTGAATGATGATGATGAAAGTTTTTCTTTTTCGGACCACCCTGCCTTGGTGGGAAACGGCCGATGTGTTAATAAAAACAAATTCAGTCATGATATTGTGCCTTTTTGTTCTCTCTAAAATGGTGGTATTTTGGGTCTCTCATCCAACCCAGAGAACTAGCATGGCATGTACTGACATCCGCACTTGACAAAAACAAGTCAGTGGGTACATTAAGTCGCACGACATTAACCTTGTCATGAATGTTGGTAAGTTTCTCCTGCATCTGCCGGCACTTATTCTGCAGTTCCATCACCATGTCTGAACCTTCTGCTTCAAGGATGTCTAGCACCTGTGTGAGAAACAAAACCATTGTTAGAATGAGATTCAACTACAGGTCGGCCATCACTGATCTGGCACCTTATAGGTCCCAATGATGCCGAATTAGTGATGGTCGACTTGTACTGAACAGTCATGTGCTGCAAAAAGACGTTTCGGTCAATGATGGATTGCATATACGTCTGTGGTCCCGTAAGATTATAATAGAGCTGAAAAATTCCTATTGCTTATCAAAGTGGTGTTTCTCTCTACAAACACCACCTCTTTGATCCAACCAATGGATGAAGGAGTCATCGCAGCTATTTAAGCCTACTACCCGATGCACTTCTCAGAACATATCCCAGTCATTAAGGAATTTGTACAAATTTCTCCTCATTCTGTGGAAATTTGCAATTACCAAGTGTCCCACTGCGAGTGATTATTCTGTAAGCAAGATATACACTCACAGTATGCAAATGGTGCCATTTGCAAAATAAATCGAATTTTCAGAGGGGTGTGAAAAATTGATTTTAGGCGTGATTTACCGTCCTCCAAACTTAGATAGGGAACAAGGGAG
Source organism: Cherax destructor (assembly GCA_009830355.1). Classification (NCBI taxonomy): domain Eukaryota; kingdom Metazoa; phylum Arthropoda; class Malacostraca; order Decapoda; family Parastacidae; genus Cherax; species Cherax destructor. The sequence goes on from WNWK01004845.1 coordinate 77,228, forward strand.
ACTACTTTGGGAGGAAATTGTTAAGGCCACAAGACACGATAACGTAGTAATTCTAGGGGACTTTAACTTTAGTCAGATTGATTGGAATTTCATGACAGGGAATTTAGAATCTAACGACTTTTTAGAAGTAGTTCAGGATTGCTTTTTGAAGCAGTTTGTAACAGAACCTACAAGGGGAAATAACCTACTTGACTTGGTTCTGGCAAGCAAGGAAACCCTTGTTAATAATTTAGAAATTACAGAGGAACTCGGCTCAAGCGACCACAAGTCAATTACCTTTAGCATTGAATGGATGTATGATAGTAGGGATAATTCAGTAATGGTCCCAGATTTTCGCTTAGCAGATTATAATGGACTTAGAGAACACTTATCAACTGTGGACTGGGGTGAAGAAGAGAGGTATCAATATGACAGTTTTCTTAACACTATGCAGGCTGCCCAAAGAACATTTATCCCGTATAAAGAAATTAGATCAAGTAGAAATGACCCAAAATGGATGAATAATAGACTCAAATATCTTTTAGGGCAGAAGAAAGGAATTTATAGGCGCATAAAAGAGGTGAGGGTCATCTTATAAATCAGTATACTGACATTAAGAGGGACGTTAAAAGGGAATAAGAAAAGCTAAACGGGACTATGAAATTAAAGTCGCTAGGGATTCAAAACTAACCCAAAAAGTTTTTCCAGGTTTATAGAACAAAAGTTAGGGATAAGATAGGTCCCCTTAAAAATAACTTTGGGCATCTTACTGACAAGGAGAATGATATGTGCTCTATTTTTAATAATTATTTTCTCTCGGTTTTCACACAGGAAGACATTAATAATATCCCAGTAATTAATTTTTACAGAGGCCCAGAAGAAGATAAATTATGTAATATCACAGTCACTAGCGAAATGATTATGAAACAGCTGGACCGACTGAAACAAAATAAATCGCCGGGTCCTGATGAGCTTTTTGCAAGGGTTCTTAAGGAATGCAAAATGGAACTCTGTGAACCAATATCTAACATTTTTAATTTATCTCTTCAAACAGGTGTAGTGTCTGATATGTGGAAGATGGCTAATGTAATTCCTATTTTTAAAGCAGGGGACAAGTCACTACCGTCAAACTACCGCCCAATAAGCCTGACCTCAATTGTAGGCAAATTACTGGAGTCAATTATAGCTGATATTATTAGAAGCCATCTAGATAACCATAATTTGATTAATGATACCCAGCATGGATTCACGAGGGGCCGTTCCTGCCTATCTAATTTATTAACCTTCTTCAGTAAAGCTTTTGAGGCTGTTGATCACGATAAAGAATTCGATATTGTTTATTTAGACTTTAGTAAGGCTTTTGATAGAGTACCGCACCAGAGACTGTTAAAGAAAGTGGCAGCTCATGGCATTGGGGGAAAAGTGCTGTCATGGATCGAGTCATGGCTCACTAATAGGAAGCAGAGAGTGTGCATAAATGGGGTTAAATCCGAATGGGGACTTGTAACAAGTGGTGTTCCACAGGGATCAGTCTTAGGCCCATTGTTATTTATAATATATATCAATGACCTTGATGAGGGAATTACTAGTGATATGAGCAAATTCGCCGACGACACGAAGATAGGTAGGATAATTGATTCAAACATAGATGTCATAGAACTTCAGGAAGATTTAGACAAACTTAATTCGTGGTCAGAAAAGTGGCAGATGCAGTTCAATGTAGATAAATGCAAGGTTCTGAAGCTCGGGAGTGTCCATAACCCAAGCACTTATAAGTTAAATAACGTAGAACTTAGCCATACAGATTGCGAGAAGGACTTGGGGGTGATGGTAAGCAGCAACCTTAAACCAAGACAGCAATGCCTAAGCGTACGTAATAAGGCAAATAGATTACTGGGATTTATATCAAGAAGTGTTAGCAACAGAAGTCCAGAGGTTATATTACAGCTTTATACATCATTAGTAAGGCCTCACCTAGATTACGCAGCTCAGTTCTGGTCTCCATATTACAGAATGGACATAAATTCGTTAGAAAACATTCAGCGTAGAATGACTAAATTAATACATAGCATTAGAAATCTTCCTTACGAAGAAAGATTGAAGACCCTAAAATTACATTCACTTGTAAGACGTAGAATGAGGGGAGACATGATCGAGGTATATAAGTGGAAGATGGGTATTAATAAGGGGGATATAAATAAGGTCTTGAGGATATCTCTCCAAGAGAGAACCCGCAATAATGGATTCAAATTGGATAAGTTTAGATTTAGAAAGGATATAGGAAAATATTGGTTTGGTAATAGGGTAGTTGATGAGTGGAACAGTCTGCCTAGTAGGGTTATTGAAGCTAGGACCTTGGGTAGTTTCAAATTTAGGTTGGATAAATTCATGAGTGAGAGGGGTTGGATTTGAGTGGGACTCGCACTTGAGTTAATAGAATCTTCAAAGCTTATTTCTTGGGTAGAATTGAAAATTAGGTTTGGCAATTATTCTGTTAGTGGGATGGATTGTGAAGGACCTGCCTAGTTTGGGCCAACAGGCCTGCTGCAGTGTTCCTCCTTTCTTATGTTCTTATGTTCTTATGTTCTGGTTGTGTGGAATGAAGTACTGATGTCATAACTGAACTTAGCATAGTTGCCCTGGCCCTGAAATGCAGCTACTGCCCTGGCCTTGAAATGCAGCTACTGCCCTGGCCTTGAAATGCAGCTACTGCCCTGGCCTTGAAATGCAGCTACTGCCCTGGCCTTGAAATGCAGCTACTGCCCTGGTCTTGAAATGCAGCTACTGCCCTGGCCTTGAAATGCAGCTACTGCCCTGGCCTTGAAATGCAGCTACTGCCCTGGCCTTGAAATGCAGCTACTGCCCTGGCCTTGAAATGCAGCTACTGCCCTGGCCTTGAAATGCAGCTACTGCCCTGGCCTTGAAATGCAGCTACTGCCCTGGCCTTGAAATGCAGCTACTGCCCTGGCCTTGAAATGCAGCTACTGCCCTGGCCTTGAAATGCAGCTACTACCCTGGCCTTGAAATGCAGCTACTGCCCTGGCCCTTAAATTCATCTGCTGCCATGTCCCTGAAATGCCACTACTGTACCATTATAAAAATGGGCTTGTATACTGCTTGAGATGCTATACATTATTGAAATGAAGTTCATTTACACTGTGTTCTCCAAACCATTATGAACTTCGTGTGTAACTAAGATATCTTAGAAGTTCCAGATTGGCTCTTCGACTTCAAGCTGGAATGCCTACAATGTTCTGGATGCCATTTTTAAATTGTAATTTGTTGAAAATACTGTAAAAATTGCTAAATTACCATATTCTGGTCATTTTAAAAAGAGTTCTAATGGTTAAATGGCAGTTTCTTATGACCATTGGATAGTATGGAAGCATACAGTGCAATAAATGGGATTTGTGAGAAATGGTCTGGTGATACCAACAAGATGTGTTAAAAGACTCTTATGTACAGTTCAGGACATTTATTAAAGGCAATGTTTTGCCACGAGTGGGTTCAGGACTGAAGAAGCCACTTGTGGCTAGAAATGACCTAAAATATCCTCAAAACAGGCAAACATCGCTGTTGCATAAAGTAGTCTCCAACCTCTAACTTAGCACCTGCTTAATTCCATAAGTTTTTGAATTGAATTTGGCTTTTTTGGTGTTTATTACCTTTATATTATTATTATAATCAAGCGGGAAGTGCTAAACCCGTAGGATTATACAGCACCTGTGGGGGGGAGGGGGATGTGGAAGGTATTCAGGCTTAATTCAGGGAACTGGAGCACAGATCCAGTTCCCTAGATCAAGAGCCCCTCACCAGCATCAAGGAACCTATTACCTTTAGAAAAAGATTTTCTACTATTTAGAAGGCAATTTTTTTTTTAAATGGTGATACACAAAGGGCTTTCAATTTTGGGGGACGGTGACAGCCAAAGGGTAAATAAATCTTTTATCCGATCTTTATCTAGGTGGTTAAGTGGGGGTGTTGACCTTATAAACTTGAAAGTTTAACTAGTTTTCCATATGTTAGGTAAAAGGACACACGTGTTCTAATGTGACACTTTATTGACAACGTTTTTCTCTCCAGAAGCTTTGTCAAGCCGTTACAAGCTCCTGGAGAGTGAAATGTTGCCACAATAAAATGTCACATTACGTAGTTGCACTTGTGTCCTTCTACCTAACATATTGTTGGTAATTCTAGCGAAATTCACAGCAAGTTAGTACCTGTCTTTTGTGCTTAACAATATTTTAAAACGTGTAAACAACATTTTGTATACTGCACAAAGAAATAAAATTTGTTATTATTATTAGTCTTCTATAAAATCAAACGGATCCATTACGACACAAGAGGATGCAGGCGCACCTTAATGGAAGCAGCGGCCAGCATCGGTGGCAAGGAAGCCGAGAAGCAGTAGCCGAGGCCAGACAGTCGCTGGTGCTCGATGACAAACTTGGTTCCCACGCAGAATCCGCCTGAACTGGCTGCCGATGTCTCCAATGTAGCCATGATCATGTCCACCTCCTTCATCTGTGTGGCGTGAGGAAACAAAATACGGCGACTTTAAAGTGTCATTTGCCGTGAGGAACCCGACACTTTCCCGTGTACACTCATGGTCAAAGTGTGACTTAATTTAGTGATTAATTAAAAATTTAATGTGATGCTTTGTCAGCATTAAGGCCTGGTCATGAACTGGGCTGTGGGGGCACTGACCCATAAAACCCCCTCCAAGTATATACTCCAGGTAATTAGATTTAGCCTAACTTTTGATTCTATCATGCTGTCTTGGTTCCTCTTAAAATGTAGTTTTCACTACTAACTTTTTTTTTTTAGACATGCTGGCCAATCAACCAGGCTGTGATGGATATGTGGAGCAGCAGGTCTCTAACAGCAATAGCCTGGTTGACCAGGCTAGCACCAGGAGTAGACTCTTGAAACTCATCATAAGTATTACAGGTCTCCCACCAAGGCAGGGTGACCCTAAAAAAAGAAACACTTTCACCATCATTCACACTATCACTGTCTTGCCAGAGGCACATGAATATGACAGTTTAGATGTCACTAAACAGCAAATATTCCAGACCCCTCCTTTAGAGTGCAGGCATTGTACTTCCCACGTCAGGTGCGGCTAATTGATTTCCCTGAATCCCTTCACAAAATATTACCCTGTTCACACTCCAACAGCTCATCAAGTCCCAAAAAACATTTATCTCCACTCACTCCTATCTAAGATGCTCACGCATGCCTGCTCTATGTCCAAGCCCCTTGCACACAATTTTTTTTTTTCCCCTCCCTCAATCGTTTCCTAGAACTGCTGACATATAAGCAGCAGCCACAGTCACTGCAGCCGCTGCCACTTACTTAATTTACCAGCCGAGTGTACCACACCTGTATTTACTAAATGATGCCAACACATTTTATCTTACTGCTTAGATAACTTTTTGTGCACAAATAACTCGCACACAGCAGAAAGAAACTTATGGTGATGTTTTGGTCCAACTTGGACTATCAACTAGCCACACACTAACACATGAAGGTTAGGGAGCCAGCATACATATGAAAGAGCAGGAACCAGGGGGAGAAATAGAGACAGAGAGAGAGAGAGAGAGAGAGAGAGAGAGAGAGAGAGAGAGAGAGAGAGAAGAAGAGAGAGAGAGAGAGAGAGAGAGAGAGAGAGAAAAGAGAGAGAGAGAGAGAGAGAGAACAGAACATTACGTCCCCAAGACAGACTCACTGGTATATTGTAGTGATCGGTGATTCCTCGGCAGTTAGGCCCCAACGTGCCAAAGGAGATTGACTCTTCGATGTAGAGACGCAATTTGTACTTCTGGCGCAGCTTCACCAACTCTGGCAGAGGACACATCATGCCGGTGTTCATATAAATTGATTCAATGACCATAAACTTGCGGGTTGCATTGGCTTTCTTTGGATCCTGCAATATACATGGAAGAAAGAGTGCCAGAACGAAACCCACATTTGATAAAACGTGTGTAATAATATTGACAGAATTACAGACAATATGTTAAGTAAAAGGACAGGGTCACCACCAATTTGGTGGTGACCTGGTCAAGGCAGGTTTGCCACCAGTTTGGTGGTGACCCTGTCAAGGCAGGTTCACCACCAGTTTGGTGGTGACCCTGTTAAGGCAGTCTCACCACCAGTTTGGTAGTGACCCTGTAAAGGCAGTCTCAACAAGTTTCATCTCCCGTCAATTCAGGGCAACCCTACGAAGGAAAACACATTCACCATCATTCATTCAATTGCTATCTTGCCAGAAGTGTACTGACATAACAATTCAGATTACCCTCTGAACTGCAACATCCTTATCCCTCCTTCAGAGTGCAGACACTGCCCTTCCCACCTCCAAGAATGGGGATAGTGGGTTAGAACTTTCCCCACAAGAGGTGTGTGTTATAAAAAGAGACTAAAATAGTGAGAGCATGGAGTTAGTAACCCCTTTATCAGTACAGCAGGTCCTCAAATGACATCGTCTTGTTCAAAGTTGTTACATTATAACAAGAAAAAAAAATTGAACGAATACAATGAATACAAATTATTGTATAATAAAAATTTGTAAAGTACAGTGGACCCTCGGTTTTCGTGTATCTGTTTTCGCTGATTTCAGTTTTCGCGCACTTTTTTTGTGGAAATATTACCTCTGTTTTTGCCGATTGGCTTCGTTTTCGTCGATGGTACAGAAGCTGTCCAGTGCCCAGTGAGCATACAAAGCCCACAAGCCCGCCTCCCACACACATTCTCAGGCAGTGTAGCATTGTTTCTGGTTGAGTGAACATTATCCTGAGAGTTCATACAAAACATTTCTTAACAATCCATTGCTTTTGGCCCTTGATTATTGTGTGTGACTGCTAAATAAGCCACCATGGGCCCAAAGAAAGCTCCTAGTGCCAGTCCTTTGGTAAAGAAAGTGAGGAACACCATAGAATTAAAGAAAGAAATCGTAGCCGATAAAGGCTATAGCGCCAGCCAGTGATAAAGTGTAGCACTAACAGTGTAGCAAGTAAGTTAAGCGATAGAAAAATGACGACACGAAAATTAACTCCTCCATTGTTGTTCGAGGAATATAGGGGCACTGACAAGAACGCCGCCCTCTGCCACCATCTCCTCCAAGGTAAGTGTAAATATTTCTTATTTATAAAGTGTAAATATGTATTTCTTATATATAAATTAAAGTGTAAATCTTTCTTACTTATAAATTAAAGTGTAAATATTTCTTATTTATAAATTAAAGTGTAAATATTTCTTATTTATAAATTACGTACATTGTTTCAGTGTGAATACTGGTGGTGCCTCCACCACCACCACTATATGTACGGCTTATGGTCAGTGGCCCTTATAAACCCAACAAAAATAACACTATCACCAGTCCTCACATTCGTAATGACATTTTATTCATTGTAGAGTATATATCATGTGTCTATGTCATTAATATTGTTTATTATGTCATATTAGATGAATTGTGATAGATAAATAAGCTGTAGAGCTGATATTAGTGTCAAATTGAAGTATTTTGTCCTGCCTCCAAACAATAAACTCACCTCCCTCCCTCCCTCCTCTCCATCTTCCATACACCAACAAGAGTCGCCAATAAAGGTAAGTGTGATGTTAAATGTTCATTTATACATGTTATTAGTGCTTTATATTTATTTGTCATTCTTTTCTGTATGTAAATCTATATTTAATCTCTAAAAAATTATTTTTTGTTAATATTCCTGGGTGTCTGAAATGAATTAATTGAATTTACATTATTTCTTATGGGGAAAAAGGTTTCAGTTTTCGCCGATTTCAGTTTTAGCCAATCCCCTAGGAATGGATTAAACACGAAAACTGAGGGTCCACTGTATATGACAATTGATTCGCATAAAGTGGCAGTCTCCAAGAATCATCTTAATATGTAATTAGTTGCCCAAAATGATTCATAACAAAATTACACACATCAAGAATGACATTTCTTTTGTTCCATTAAAGAAATTTTTTTGTTACATAAATGAAGCCTTGAGCCCCTTACACACAGAGATCCTGGGAAAGCTAACTCTTCTAGCCTTATATAGGCTATACTCAACAAATTTTCACACGCAGTGATCCTGGGGTAACTAATTCTTCTAGCTATATGTAGGTCATACTCAACAAATTCTCACACGCAGTGATCCTAGGATAATTACCTCTTCTAGCCTTACTGTACAGGCCATACTCAACAAATTCTCACACCCAAATTCATAGTAAGTGTGTAGGCTGAGCATACAATACATCAATGTGTGTCTACCTTTTTGTCAAGACGTGCTTGTTCCTCAAGAAGTTCCTCCAAATGCTCCACGTCATTGTGCCGGAAATAGACAATGCGGCTCCTGCTGGCTTGCAGTCCTCGCTGAAGGGCAAAGTTCACCATTTCATCCCTGTAAAAATCGATCAATATGAACTGCTGATACAGTGTTCAACATGACAGCTTTATTACAGCAACTTTGATCTTAATTTCCCGTTAGCACTCCTCACCGCCCATATTGACTCTGCCTCTGGCATGCTTTTCACTCTCGCACTCCTCACCGCCCCTTACTGACTCTGCCTCTGGCATGCTCTTTGCCCTTGTTGCTCTCTGATCTGGCATAGTACATCTTTAGCACATCCTACCCTGCAGTGCTGTATGACCCTTGTTGGTTTAGTGCTTAGTTCTGATTGTAATGATGATAATAATCAACATACGACAGCCTGGCCCATGGCCAGACTCCTGGAGTAGAAAAACTCAAGGAACTTATCAAATATATATCAGAGGTAAGACCTAAGCTTAATCACTGAATCATTCTAAAATTAAGAGCAGGATGTGATGTTGCTATAATAATGATAATTTGTATGATTAACTAAATTTTATAATTCAAGGAATATTTTTTTTTAAATCGCTGGTCATCTCCCATTGATGCAGGGTGACCCAAAAAAAACTTTCACCATCATTCACACTATCATTGTCTTACCAGACAATGATAGTATCTTGTGCACAGATGCGACGGTTTAGATGTCTCTCTAAACAGCAAATATCTCGAACCCCTCCTTCAGAGTGCAGGCATTGTACTTCCCACCAGGACTCAAGTCTGGTTAGCTGGTTCCCTAAATATTTTCACAAAATATTACCCTGCTCACATTCCAACAGCTCATAAAATCCCCAAAACCATTTGTCTCCATTCACGCCTAACACGCTGAAACATGCCTGCTGTATGTCCAAGCAATTTGCACACAAAACCTCTTTTACCCCTTCCCTCATCATTTCCTAGGAATACCCCTACCCCTCCTCCCCTCCACTACAGATTTGTACACCCTCCAAGTCATCTTATTTTGCCCCATCCTCTTTAAATGACAAAATCACCTCAACAACCCCTCTTTAGCCCTCTGAATAATACTTTTAGTAACTCCACACCTCCTCCTAATTCCTAGACTATGAATTCTCTGCATAATATTTATGCCACATGTTGCCCTTAGACACCACATCTTTACTGCCTCCAGCCAGTACTTCCCACTCACCAGCATCAAGGCACCCTACTGAAGGAATATCTCAGACTTGGACACTACTACATTACTGTTGTATGCAGTTGTATTGCAACACTACAACAGTAATGAAGATGTATCAATTATTATTATTCTCTTCAAGCAAAAATGCTAAAACTGGAGAGGCCACACAGTACCAGGGAAATGGTAAGTAATCAGGTTTGATCCAAGGAAAGAGGGTAGCTTCAATTCTTTGGATCAAGTGCTCTCAACTAGCTTGGTTAGCAACACGCTTGCCTCACACACAGTGTCTCCAGGGTTCAATCCCAGCACGAGTGGAAACACTGGACACGTTTTCTTATACCTGTTGTCCTTGTTCACCTTGCAGTAAAATAGGTACCTGGGTGTTAGCTGCCTGGTGTGGTTGGCATTCTTTTGGGACAATATATAAAGGACCACAATGGAAATAAGACAGTCCTCAATGAAGCACTGACATTCTTGGGTTATCCTGTGTGGCTAACCCTAAGTTAAAAATTCAAACAAATCTTATCTTATTCTATCTTTTCAAGGCACCCCCTCTCCCTTGAAGGATGTGGCCCTGTCAAGATATTAGCAATGGAGAGACATGAGGACTTAATACCCACGCATAGATGATGTCGCCGCTCTTGGAGTAGGCCGGGATAGCCGATGCGCTGGTGGAGAAGCCATAGGAGTAGAGGACAGCGTTTTCACAATTGAAGAAGTCGGCTAACCTTTCCTCCAACTTTAGATGCACTTCTGTTAGGAATAACAAATATTTAAGCAAAAAAATTGCTAAGCACAAAGAAAGCCAGTAGCATGCATGTGCATTTTGGCCATACTAATCCTAATGCTTACAGACTAAAGTTTAGACATAGGTTACCGAGTGGTAAATTTCAGTTATGCACTATTACAAAAAGAGTTAAACTTACACAAGCCATAAAACCACTACAGCGTGTGCCTTGCTTTATGTACATTTGCTTGATTCAAATTTGCTATTATGACATTGCATTTCTATTGGAAATTACTAAATGTAAAAAGAAAAACTTTTGTTTTCTTTTTACATCACACTGCTTTGTCGCGTGGGTCTTGAGAGAGATATATAGGAGGTCAAAGATACTCCTTGTTGGATGGTTACGGTATATTTACAGTAAGTGAAGGAGAGTCCAGCCACCCGTCTGTCTCGCCTGTAGGTCTAACGTTAGTGAGGAAGAGTGCCTATGAGAGGCTGTGCACATGCGCTGAGCCTCTGACGTCAGCGGGTACCGTGACGTCACACGCAAAGGGACCAGCTGTATAAAAGGGAAGATACACTACACAAGTGTATATATGATACTGACACGACAGCTCGGCAACCTAACCTAACCTAACCTAACCTAACCTAACCTCTGCCACCACTTGTCGCGTGGGTCTTGAGAGAGATATATAGGAGGTCAAAGATACTCCTTGTTGGATGGTTACGGTATATTTACAGTAAGTGAAGGAGAGTCCAGCCACCCGTCTGTCTCGCCTGTAGGTCTAACGTTAGTGAGGAAGAGTGCCTATGAGAGGCTGTGCACATGCGCCGAGCCTCTGACGTCAGCGGGTACCGTGACGTCACACGCAAAGGGACCAGCTGTATAAAAGGGAAGATACACTACACAAGTGTATATATGATACTGACACGACAGCTTTGGTGGGAGACAGCCGCTACGTTAAAAAAAAAAATCTATGGTAAATTCAGTAAATGTCAAATAGGGTCACACTATGTGATCAGTACAGTTCACAAAGCTCATTCAAGATTCTTATTATGCACAATTAAAAATTTATGGCCTGAGATTCAAACAGCTTGAAACACACTTACAGCATAAATAAAGGGGACACCTATAGTTAATTCTGCATATACAGTACTGTTAAGTTATGCAAAGACACCCATATGAAGACAATGATGCAAGAGACAGAACAAACTGAAATTAGGGCAACATCGCACTCTGTAATATTCTGATAATACTCTGCTTAGAGCACCGCCCTTACTAACTGTACACTTCTGTTATAGTCTTTTCCCTCACTAATCTCTGATCAAGCATATTAAACTTTCAGCACACGCTACCCTGCAGCATTGTATAACCCTTGTGAGTTTAGCGCTTAGTTATTATTATACAGCCTCTCCTCACTTAGCAACGTACTTATTTACCAACAACTCGGACTTATGACGGGCTCTCTGACCAGTATGCATACCTAAATAATTTATATTAGAGCTGATTTCCTGTATTCTGTTTAATACAATGTACAGTACATTACTGCATAAACATTTAAAAATACAGTGGACCCCCGCCTAATGAACAAAATTCATTCCAGAAGCCTGCTCAAGTGCCATTACTGAACGAATTTACTTCCTTAAGAAATAATGTCACATAGGTTAGTCTATTTCAGACCCCCAAAAATACACTTCCACAAGCACTTACAATATTATACTTACATAATTGTACGATTTCCGGGGTGTTCGTTAGGTGGGGGTCCACTGTATATCAGAAATGTTATAAATGGTGCAAAGGTGACATTAAAACAATATCAAAGATGGCTGAAACAAACCCACTACCATTATAGTATGCTCCTCACTTAGTGATGAATGCATTTAGTGACGAGGTCTTAGGAACGGAACTCCGTCATTAAGTAAGGAGAGGCTGTACTTCACTTATAGTGAAATCAACTATACTACTCTAATCACTCACCTGTGGTGCCATAGAAACCCCGAGGGCCACAAGATCCGACCCCATACTTGTGGAGACACTCCAGGGCAGCCTCTTCCACCTCTGGTCGCTCGCCCAGGTTGAGATAGCTGTGACTGCCCAAGTTCAGCAGCTTGTCTCCAGAGCCCAGATCCAAATATCGTCCAGGCTTAAAGTAGAGCAGTGAAACATTAGTTTTTCATACCGAATACAGGAGGGCCTTGCATATACAGCACCCCTTTTTGGTGTTCCACATTTTTGGCTTTCAACTGAGCCATTGTTCATTATGTTGGGTGCTTTTATCACTGCTTTGCTGTTATCGCTATTTTCGCACAAGTTGTGTAAGGGAAGAACATGTGCCATATTAGAGCTGTATAAACAGGACCCTCCTGTACTGTACAGGCGTGCTTCACTTTAAAGCAATATTCGCTTTACAGTGATTGTCTGGAGCCTAACCCACCATATTAGCTAGATATGCCTGTACTCAATATATACAACCAACTTTTACTTGTGCAAATTTCACAACAAAATTTTTATCTCAGAGTATGAATGCAAAAGCAAATTAATTTGCAAGTCAAACACGTAATATTATCCTCTAAATTCATGAAATTACCATCATTATTTCAATCCTGAGAAAGCACAACCTATATGGGTTATAGAGTTTGGGAAATGGGAGACTAGGTTTGATCCAAAGGAGAGGATGGCTACAATTCCTTGAATGAAAAGCCTTTTGCTAGCCTCAAGGCACTCCCTCTCCCCCCTCTTGAAAGGTCATAAGTTGTTGTTCTATAAAAATAAAATACTGAACTAGGGTTGATAGGTCACAATCAACAGTCAAGATGCCATGTAAATGAAGAACAGAAAATATAATACTTTCAACATGCTAGTAATGCACAAGACATTATTCACTTTTGTTACCAGAGCAGAATATAAATTATTAAATTACTAGTTTTATTTACAGGCAAACCTCTATGAGTAGCATATCTTTGATCTACATGAATGGTATACAATATCAACAAGATGAAGACTATGGTGTTCTTCACCAGCTCCAATGCTGAGGGACTGATTGCCTCATCTTTTCTGTATAGTTCTACTTTCTTGCAATTATATCCTTGAATTTGTATTGATAAAGTCAGTGGATGGCAAAACGTCTACGATAAGATACCCAGATGTTGTACACATGTCTAATTTTCATCTTTGATCTAAATACTAAAACCTTACATAACTAACAAAGATTGCTGAAAATTTTACATTTTACACAAGTCTACTCGATGACTATGTCTATATAGTTTTATTTTGATCAGTGACATTTTCTAGCTTTTCAAAATTATTTTATACCATAAATAATTCCTGTGCATTTAGGTATGAAATTACCACACTAACTCCTTCAAGATTTGCATTAATGATGTCTACTGCTATTTTTAAAAGAGTATACTGTACATCAAAGATTATACATTCATATTTGTTGCCAAAAGTTAGAGGATCAACTTATTCATAGAGAATAATTTTGAAAGGAAATATATACAGCCTCTCCTCACTTAGTGACGTACTCGTTTACTGACGCCTCGGACTTATGACGGGCTCTCTGACCAGTATTCATACCTAAATAATGTACATTAGGGTTGATTTCCTCTATTCTGTTTATTACAATATACAGTACACTACTGTATAAACATTTAAAAATATACCAGAAATATTATAAATGGTGCAAAAGGTGACATTAAAACAATATCAAAGATGGCTGACACAAACCCACTACCATTATAGTATGCTCCTCACTTAGCGACATTCGTTTAACAACTTGGTCTTAGGAACGGAACTCTGTCGTTAAGTGAGGAGAGGCTGTATTGCATTCCCTTTGTAACGAAACACAAATCAACACAGTTATGGAGTTGAACTCTTCCCCAGGCTGAGGGTCTCACAACCTTAACTATTTCTACAAGGCTGGTGGACTGATTACATCATCTTTATCTCCTCACTTCTGCTGCCTTCAACTTATACTAAGAAGTCTACTGTGTAGGAGAAACATTTCAACAATAAAAATACGCAACTGTTGCACATATGTCTTACTCATCAACTTGTCAGTATTTTATACCATTTTCAACAATCACATGTTTCCCTAATATGATCCATTACAAGGAATTTCTGCCCACACAGCTACCTTGCCATACACCGTGCGGGTGTGGAGCGCTGGGTGGTCCTCCTTGGGTGGGTTGGGTACCAGTGGCTCGGGTATCCACTCTGCTATCAGCTCCTCCTCTTCCTGAATCAGCACCAGGAAATTGAAATTTTTATTATACAAGTTTAGTTTAATATCTTTATTATGCACCCCATACCCATCCTTTGGACGGTAGTCAAAATATTACAGAGGCACCATCTCTTTCAGTCGTTTCATAAACTGAAGACTGAGTCGTTTTGAAACTGCATAAGTCCCACTTAACAGAAGATCAATGAATCAGTTCAAAGTGTAATATATATGTACTTAAAATTTTAGCCTTGTTCATTTAGACGACTCATTTTTGTACATTTAAAAACTCCTACTTAATAACCCATATCTAGTTCTTAAGCAGTCTTTAAGCATTAGTCTGGCTGAAATGCACCACATACTAATGACTTTTTTTTGTGCCTAGCAATATTTTATTACATGTAAATTACATTACCTGTATACTGCAGAAAATAAATAAATTTATTATTACACAATGGGTCCAGGGACTGTACCTCAACATTACAGAGGTACATAATGGGTCCAGGGACTGGGACACAAAGTTCTGATAGCTGAACAAGTTACAGTGGTAATGAATTATTTACATGTTTATACCTGTCACAATTGTAATGAATTATTTACGAAGACGTGAATAAGGTCACACGTATATACGTTTAAGTGGCAAGGCATTATTTACAATGGGCAAAGTCAGGGTATCTTTCCAGAATGGTTTGTAATACACTACTGTGGATAAAACATTTCCGAGTGAGTTGTCTCTGAATTCATTAACTATCATACTTGCAGCTCATCGAGGCAGGTTCACCCAACCTCGGTGAGAGACAACCAGTGTGCTTAAAAAATGCAGCTATATTGTCCGATATATTGCATTTGTGTAGAATAATGAGGTTATTAAGTTTATTTAGGTACTGGTACACACACATACAGTTACACAAATTATCACACACAGTTGCTGTATGACCCTAGTGGTTTTAGCATTTCTTTTTGATTATAATAATAATCACACAGTAACATATGTGTAAATTACCCTCCAGGCTTACACCCCCAAAAAAGTCAAGGTGACTTATTTTCACTGTAACATTCATGTACCTATTACTGTGAGCTGATGCTCTCTTTAAAGTTAATGTAAATAACTCAGTTTACCTTCTTCTTAGTATATCTCCTTTTATTGTAGCTGATTTTCACACAGTTGAGTTACTTAGCTTTTTCACTTTTAAAGTTTAAATACAGTAGTAAGATATTACAAGGACCTCAGTGGAAATAAGACACTTTCTTTGACTTTTTTAGGTTATTCTAGGTAACCTACACATATACTGCTATGTATGATTATTTTTTAACATGCTGCCTGTCTCCCTTCAAAAAAAGAAACACTTTCACCATCATTCACTATCGCTGTCTTTGCAGAGGTGCACAGATACGAAAATATAATGTGCGACTGTATTTATGTGTACCAGTACTCGAATAAACTTGCACTGTATTTCCTCTCTACCAGACTTATTAAAGCCATATAGCATGACCTAATAGAATATTCAGTTCTCTTGTATTCAGTGTAACTCACCTAATGACCATATGTACAAAATTACTGCACTGTTATTGCCTTATTAATCTTACATTAGTCTTAATTAAGTTTGCCCGAAATGCTCTGCATATCAAGGGGCTTTTGGCATGTACACCCAATTGTTATACGTACAGTGGTACCTCGAGTTACGATGGTCCCCAAAATCGCCCTTTTATGTAAGTTTATTTTTTTAAATGCTTTTGTAAGTATATTTTTGGGGGTGTAAAAGGACTAGTCTATTTTACATTATTCCTTATGGGGATAAATTCGTTTGGTAATGGCACTTGAACAGCATTCTCGAACGAAAAAATATCGTAACTCGAGGTACCACTGTACTCCTCTGTACAAACATATATCATGCTAAAATAAAATTACTATTATTACCTTCTTGGTAAGCCTGATGAGCTTGGAGGGCTGCTTCTTGGCTGTGAAGAGCCAGATGATACACATGACCAACACTCCCTCCAGCGCCAGGTGGTACGGTCCGGCCTGTAGAGGGCCAGGCACTTCCATTATCCCCACATTAATAAACATTTTATAGTGGTACAAATGAAAAAAAGACAAACGACTGTAAATTCTATACATACAACCCAGCAATTAATAACCAATAGAGAGAGACAAATTTGACAAAATGATTTAGAAATTGATTGTATGTATGTATATATACACGTACGTGTACGTGTGTGTGTGTGTGTGTGTGTGTGTGTGTGTGTGTGTGTGTGTGTGTGTGTGTGTGTGTGTGTGTGTGTTACCATTTTGTCCTAGGCACATGTCAATTAGACACTAGGCCTGTTGTATATATGTGTGTGTGTATGTGTATGTAAGGAAACACTTCGAAATGTTTCTGCCCCACCGGGAATTGAACCCGGCCCCTCCGTGCGTGAAGCAAGAGCTTTACCCACTTGGCCACCGGGGCTTGTGTGTGTGTGTGTGTGTGTGTGTGTGTGTGTGTGTGTGTGTGTGTGTGTGTGTGTGTGTGTACTCACCTAGTTGTACTCACCTAGTTGTGGTTGCAGGGGTCGAGTCAAAGCTCCTGGCCCCGCCTCTTCACTGGCCGCTACTGGGTCACTCTCCCTGCGCCATGAGCTTTATCATACCTCTGCTTAAAGCTATGTATAGAGCCTGCCTCCACTACATCGCTTCCTAAACTATTCCACTTCCCGACAACTCTGTGACTGAAGAAATACTTCCTAACATCTCTGTGATTCATCTGAGTCTTCAACTTCCATCTGTGTCCCCTTGTTGTTGTGTCCCATCTCTGGAACATTCTGTCTCTGTCCACTTTGTCAATTCCTCTCAGTATCTTATATGTTGTTATCATGTCTCCCCTATCTCTCCTGTCCTCCAGTGTCGTCAGGTCGATTTCCCTTAACCTCCTCGTAGGACATACCCCTTAGCTCCGGGACTAGTCTTGTTGCAAACCTTTGCACTTTCTCGAGCTTCTTCACATGCTTGGCTAGGTGTGGGTTCCAAACTGGTGCTGCATACTCCAATATGGGCCTAACGTACACAGTGTACAGGGTCCTGAACGATTCTTTATTAAGATGTCGGAATGCTGTTCTTAGGTTTGCTAGGCGCCCATATGCTGCAGCAGTTATTTGGTTGATGTGCGCCTCAGGAGATGTGTCTGGTGTTATACTCACCCCAAGATCTTTTTCCTTGATTGAGGTTTGCAGTCTCTGGCCCCCTAGGCTGTACTCCGTCTGCGGTCTTCTTTGCCCTTCCCCAATCTTCATGACTTTGCACTTGGTGGGGTTGAACTCCAGGAGCCAGTTGCTGGACCAGGCTTGCAGGCTGTCCAGATCCCTTTGTAGTTCTGCCTGGTCCTCGTCCGATTGAATTCTTCTCATCAACTTCACATCATCTGCAAACAGGGACACTTCGGAGTCTATTCCTTCCGTCATGTCGTTCACAAATACCAGAAACAGCACTGGTCCCAGGACTGACCCCTGTGGAACCCCGCTCGTCACCGGCGCCCACTCTGACACCTCGCCACGTACCATGTGTGTGTGTGTGTGTGTGTGTGTGTGTGTGTGTGTGTGTGTGTGTGGTGTGTGTGTGTACAGTGGACCCCCGGATTATGATATTAATCCGTTCCAGAGGGCTTATCGTAAACCGAAAATATCGTAATCCGAATCTATTTTCCCCATAAGAAATAATGGAAAAAAAATTAATCCGTTCCAGACACCCAAAAGTATTAAAATAAATATTGTCTACACATTAACTTACACAGAAGATTGATACATGTATATATAAATTACCACGAATAAATACTACAACAGTATAATAACTTAACACTTACCTTTATTGAAGAGTTGTTGATGTGTGGAAGGGGAGAGGAAGGAGTATGCTAGTGTTTGGAAGGGAAATCCCCTTCCATTAACACTTCAGGTACCAAGTCCTTGCCTTCCTGCTCCACTCCCTGCATGCCTGCTACACTCCCTGCATGCCTGCTACACTCCCTGCATCCATGCTACACTCCCTGCATCCATGCTACACTCCCTGCATCCATGCTACACTCCCTGCATCCATGCTACACTCCCTGCATCCATGCTACACTCCCTGCATCCATGCTACACTCCCTGCATCCATGCTACACTCCCTGCATCCATGCTACACTCCCTGCATCCATGCTACACTCCCTGCATCCATGCTACACTCCCTGCATCCATGCTACACTCCCTGCATCCATGCTACACTCCCTGCATCCATGCTACACTCCCTGCATCCATGCTACACTCCCTGCATCCATGCTACACTCCCTGCATCCATGCTACACTCCCTGCATCCATGCTACACTCCCTGCATCCATGCTACACTCCCTGCATCCATGCTACACTCCCTGCATCCATGCTACACTCCCTGCATCCATGCTACACTCCCTGCATCCATGCTACACTCCCTGCATCCATGCTACACTCCCTGCATCCATGCTACACTCCCTGCATCCATGCTACACTCCCTGCATCCTTGCTACACTCCCTGCATCCTTGCTACACTCCCTGTATCCTTGCTACACTCCCTGCATCCTTGCTACACTCCCTGTATCCTTGCTACACTCCCTGCATCCTTGCTACACTACCTGCATGCCTGCTACATTCCCTGCATGCCTGCTACACTCCCTGTATCCTTGCTACACTCCCTGCATCCTTGGTACACTCCCTGCATCCTTGCTACACTCCCTGCATGCCTGCTACACTCCCTGCATCCTTGCTACACTCCCTGCATCCTTGCTACACTCCCTGCATCCTTGCTACACTCCCTGCATCCTTGCTACACTCCCTGCATCCTTGCTACACTCCCTGCATCCTTGCTACACTCCCTGCATCCTTGCTACACTCCCTGCATCCTTGCTACACTCCTGCATCCTTGCTACACTCCCTGCATCCTTGCTACACTCCCTGCATCCTTGCTACACTCCCTGCATCCTTGCTACATTCCCTGCATGCCTGCTACATTCCCTGCATGCCTGCTACACTCCCTGCATGCCTGCTACACTCCCTGCATCCTTGCTACACTCCCTGCATGCCTGCTACACTCCCTGCATGCCTGCTACACTCCCTGCATGCCTGCTACACTCCCTGCATGCCTGCTACACTCCCTGCATCCCTGATACACTCCCTGCCGTATTTCTGAGCCTCTTTACCACAGGGCTGGCACTAGGAGCTTTCTTTGGACCCATGGTGGCTTATTTAGCAGTTGCAGGCACTAAAAACAGTGGAAAAATGACAAAATGTATGGTATGAATGCGTGGGTGGAGTTGACTCGCTGGTAAACAATGGCACACTGACTGTGGATGGCGCGTTGTGCCGTTCCAGGGCACGTGTACGCGTCCAAGACGAATAGCGTATTCCGAGCGGATCATTGTAAACTGAGCCAATATTTTTATGGAAAAATGTATCGCTAACCTAATTTAGCGTAATCCGACGCCATCGTAATCAGGGGGTCCACTGTACATATGTATATACGTACAGTATATGTATGTACAGTGGACCCCCGGAGTTCGTTACCATCGGAGTTAGTGATATTTTTTCGCAAAAATATTGGTTCGGTGTTCGTGATCTGCTCGGAGTTTGTGATTCGTCCTGGACGTGTACGCATGGCCTGAGCGGGCCCGACACTCCATTCAGAGTCAGTGTGCCATTGTTTACCAGCAAGAGACTGCCACCCACGCATTCATACCATACATTTTGTCATTATTCCATTGTTTTTAGTGCTTGCAACTTCTAAATAAGCCACCATGAGCCCCAAGAAAGCTCCTAGTGCCAGCCCTTTGGTAAAGGGCTGAGAGGGGAGAATGTCTTCTTAAGTGATTCAGTGATTCTATGATATGTTATGATACTAAAGCAGCAGGAGTTGATAAAGGCTATAGTGCCAGCCAGCAATAAAGTGTAGCATTAACAGTGTAGCAAGTAAGTTAAGCTATTAAGCAATAGAAAAATGACGACACAAAACTTAACTCCTCCAATGTTGTTGGAGTTATATAGGGCGACTGACAACATCGCCATGTGTCTGGCGGCCATCACTATTTAAGGTGTATCTTTCAGTGGCCCTTATACACCCAACAACAAACACCACAACACCAGTCCTCAGATTCGTAATGATATTTTATTCATTCTAGTGTATATGTCATGTTTCTATGTTATTAATATTGTTTATTATGCCATATTAGATGAATTGTGATAGATAAATAAGTCGTATAGGTGATATTAGCGAAATATTGAAGGACTATCTTGTCCTGTCCCCAAACACACACCCCAGTCGCTGGCACAATTCCAAACATTCGCCAGAAACAGAACTCTCTGGAACACTTTTTTGAGCAACAGGGGTCCAGTGACTTTCAAGCTGGTCCTAGTAGCATTAAAAAACAAAGAAGGGAAGTAACCCAAGGAAAGGACTTGGTACCTGAAGTCTTTATGGAAGGGGATTTCCCTTCCAAACAAAAGCAACTCTTCCATCCTCTCCCCTCCTCCCGTCTTCCACACATCAACAACTCTTCAATAAAGGTAACTGACATGTTATTATTGTTTTATTCTTCATGTTTCATTGTTTTCTGTGTAATTTAATGTATATTCAATGTACAAAAATATTTTATTCTAATAATTTTGGTTGTCTGAAACGGATTAATTTTATTTCCATTATTTCTTATGGGAAAATAGATTCAGAGTTCGTTAGATTCGGTGTTCGTGACACCCTCTGGAACGGATTAATCACAAACTCCGGGGGTCCACTGTATATGTATGTATATGTATACAGTGGTACCTCGAGTTACGAGCTTAATTTGTTTCAGAATGCTGTTTGAGTGCCGATACCAAACGAATTTGTTCCCATAAGGAATAATGTAAATTAGATTAATCTGTTTCAGACCCCCAAAATTACACTTACAAAAGCACTTACAGAAATACACTTACATAATTGTTCGAGTTGGGAGCTGCTCGTAAGTCGAGGTACCACTGTATATGTATATACGTATGTATATATATATATATCTTTAGTGAACAGATAAGGCCACTCCCCTCGCCCCACATCCCAGGTCCCCTCTCCACTTCCGGGTCTAGGCCTACTGACTTCCTGACCAAGGGTGTTGCTGTTTAGTGCCCCACCAATTACTCGCACTCCCGCTTGCTACTCCCCCACCCTCATCCCCCATGCATCTATGCTGTCCTTTACCTGTTACCCCACAGCTGGTGCCCTCCCATCCCCACGATGTCAGCAATTTCACAAGAAGTGCCGGGTTCCCAGGAATCTCCACGACAGAGCCAATGCTGTGGAATCCGTCCATGAGGCAACTGCCAGGTGTGCCACAGGGTATGTGCACTCAAACCCTCAACTGGCAACATCCGTGCACACAATGGATGTCTAGGCTCCAGGAGGGCTCCAAATGGGAACAACCAACAGCCCCTCCCAGCAGACAGAGCTGACAGCTACCCTAACTTCACCTTTACAGAGGACCTAAAATCTGCAATCAAATTAACATCCACAAGGACGCTGACACACATCCCCAAAGCAGACCGCCATCAAGCTGCTAGCAAATTCGCTGACCTCTTGAAGAAAGTCAATGATGCTCCTGCAAACAATGGATCCTGGCACAACCTACTGCTATTTGGCAATGCCTGTTTGGCTGTCCCACCAAGGAGGGACAAGTCACTAGCAACATATGTTGTTAGGCAATAAATGCATTCCCTAGAGATGACAACCTCATCTGTCTCCCCTCTAGGGCGACCAACACCCGCTGGGCGAATGCCAACAACAGAACACCTGACACCTCAAAAGTCAGGGCTCAAATTAGCAGAAAAATAGAAGAGGGTAATATTATTGGAGCACTGAGGCTTATAACCAGTGAGGATACCATCGCTCCTAAGGACGTCATTACGCACAAGCCCTGAAGAACAAACATCCACCCAGGGCTCCCAGTACCAACACTGACCTCCCTGACATTGCAGTAGGTGAAGAACATTTAACCTTACACGATGCTGATGTGTATAAAGCTGCTATGTCATTTCCACAGGGCTCAGCAGGAGGTTTCACCGGTTTAAGGCCACAACACTTAAAACAAATGCTCAATCCAGCACTTGGTGAGGTTTCAGAGAGGTTGCTGTCTGAACTCACCAAATTTTCCAATGTGTGCCTGGCTGGCAGTGTCCCAGAGGCCATTAGACCCCTTTTCTTTGGTGCCTCACTGTGTGCCCTCCAGAAAAAGGATGGAGGACTCACGCCCATTGCAGTGGGCAACACCCTTCGGCGCCTAGTCGCCAAGGCTGCAGTAAGAATGGTGAGTCAAGAGGCTGCCTCAATGTTGAAACCAACTCAGCTCGGTTTTGGTGTTCAACAAGGCTGTGAAGCAGCTGCCCACGCAGCACGAGTATACATCAACAACATGTCCAATGAAAAAGCCTTGATCAAATTGGACTTTGCCAATGCTTTCAACTTAGTCAGAAGGGATGCTGCTCTCCAAGCAGTTTCCAGACACTTCCCTTTCCTCTATCACTTTATAGAATTGTGTTATAGTGTGGCTTCTAAACTATTGTTTGGGGACCATAAAATTGACTCAAGTGAGGGTGTGCAACAGGGGGACCCTCTCGCCCCCTTTCTATTCTGTCTGGTCATCAAGGCAGTTACAGAAAGTGTTCTCCAGTGAGCTCAATATCTGGTTCTTGGATGATGGTACTCTAGCTGGCACTACGGAATCTCTCCTAGAGGACATCAGAAAAATTAAAGACATGGGAGAGAGCCTGGGCCTATCTTTAAACCCCACCAAATGTGAAATAGTTTCTACCAATTGACAGATGATCCAGAATATTAGTGCTGTTTTACCATGAGCACGAGACATTGATCCAGCAAACAGCACTCTCCTTGGTGCTCCTCTTGGACCCAATGCCATCGATCTGGTCCTAGAAAGAAAATCTCAAGACCTCAGGACGATGGAAGGCAGGATGAAAGACATCGATACATATGATGCCTTCTATCTACTCACCCCAGCCTTCAGCAGTCCGAAACTCAAGGAATATGACTCTCTCCTCAAGACCATGCTAGTGTATTGAATCTTTCCCTCGAAGATGGACAGTGGTTGCAAGCCTCCCTTCCAGTCAGGCTTGGGGGCTAGGAGTACGCAAATCCTCCCAGATTGCCCTACCAGCTTTCCTATCCTCTTCCATTGCATCAAATGAGTTAATAAAACAAATTCTTCCGGACAACCTCAGTGATTCAGCAGGAAAACAGGACCCTAGCTATGCCAGTGCTATCACTGAATGGGAGACTTGCTGCTCCAGCACCAAAACCTAGTGCAGAACTGGCCTACAAACAGTCAAGTTGGGATGGCCCTATCACTGAAAAGATGCTTGCCAACATGCTTAGGGCTGTAACAACAGACAGGGAGACTGCCCGTCTCCTAGCTGTGAGTGCACATCACTCTGGGGACTTCCTCCAAACAGTTCCCATTTCGGCAATGGGAACACGCCTCGACCCTAAGACCCTCTGTATTGCAGTGGCTCTGCGCCTTGCTGCCCCAATTCACACGGAATATACATGAATTTGCAGTGATGCGCAAGCCGACCAATATGGTCTACATGGTCTTAACTATTCCAAAACCAAGGGCTGGCATGCAAGACACAATGAAGTCAATGACATCATAAAGAGAACCCTTGCTACAGCTGGATGCCCAGCAGAGAGAGAGCCCCGATCACTTAGCAGCCAACAATACCCACAACCCAGCAAACTGCCCCGACTGGATCACCATCTATCCTTGGAAGAATGGCAAGCTCTTAGCATGGGACTATACCTGTGTGTCGACACTGGCTGACACTTACATCCATCACAGTGTCGGGCGAGAGAGAGGAGCTGCTGACCACAGGGAGGAGTACAAGATCGGCAAGTACAGGGACATAAGCCAACAGTATCAATTTGTCCCAGTGGGTTCAGAGACCTTGGGATCATGGGGAAAAAATGCCACACGTTTCCTCAAAGAACTGGGTTCCAGACTCGTCGACACCACCAGGGACCCAAGGGCAGCCACTTTCATGTTCCAGCTCCTCCGTGTGACCATCCAGAGGGGAAATGCATGCTGCATACTGGGCTCGCGTCCGACTTCGGAGGAGCTGGAGGAGATTCATAACCTTTGATATACCATTGTACCAATGTTTTCATGTTCATGTTTGTGTTTTCTGTCAATGTATTCTATTAATAAAGTACAAATATAATATATATAGGGGGTGGTAGGAGAAGAAAATATTCATTATATATATATATATATATATATTACTGTATATTATATATTTTATATACTATTGTATATGTATACATATTATATATATATTACTCTTATTATTATTTGGGAGGTGTATATCGACGCCAAGAAGAATGCGAGACAACCAGGTTTGATCCAAGGAAAGGGAGAACAGTACAGGTCCACTTCCTTGGATCAAGATCCCCTCGCCGGCATCAAGGCACCTCCATACAGAGGTTAATATATAAAAAAAAAGAAACTGATTTTCAAGCAAACTTCTCACAACCAATTGAAAAAAAAATCACCGTCATTAAAATGAGAAAAAAAATCTTTAAAAATTCATCCAAAAAAAATTTTGAATGGATTGCAGACAATTTTTTTGAGGAATTTCGAATATGTAAGTTTAATCAGGTACAGGTACACATGAATACAGTCACATGAATTTATGTGCACCTGAATAAACTTATTCAAAATTCCTCAAAAAAAAAAATTGTCTGCAATCCCGAATTTTTTTTTTAGGTTGAATATACCTGCAGGAGCGCCTGGAAGCTCTCATAGACATTCCACTGTGATGCCATGTCACCCCCGTGCTTTCCCTGGTGCCAAGCTACACTATGGTGCGCCCTGGTGTGTCCTCGTCTCCTCCCAGACACCAAAATTTTGACAAAATTTTGGGACAAATGTCACTTGCTGGAGCAGCTGATGGTCACCATCTAGCACACTTCTCACTTATCCGCTATTATTAAAACACTTGTAAATAACTTGTTTAATGTCTTCCCACTTGTGTAAATGATGCAGTATGAGTAGTATGAGATTGTTGTTTATTTAGTAGTAAATTATTATAGTTTAGCTTTTAATTTTATTGATTATTCGTCTTAAAGGGATTTTGCTTATATTTGAGGTTTTTACATGATAATTCATTCAATATACTTAATGAACAAAGTATTAGTTGAACGTTTTAAGATACACAAAAAAAATCTATTTATTTTGATATCGTTAATTGTTATTTATGTGTAATTATTCTGTGTTAAATGTAACACAAATCTCAACTAACTGTAAGATGTGGATGTGCCAGTTTATTTCAATTTAAAAATCATGTATACAGAAATACAGTACTAATAAAAAAGACCCTTGAGTCGCACTACCTCTCATATGGAACGTAAAAAATGTTATTATTCCCGTCGGAATGTATTTACAATAAGAGTTTTATTTAATTCTTATTTTTGATAGAATTACTAATGGTACTTTACGGCTTTCACGATGAGCCGGTCACTGACTCTGGCTGAGTCAACCGCCCGGCACTCCTCCCAACAGCGAATCACAGCCGACTTTCTAACAAGCCAATCACAAACAACGACACATGCCCAGTAGCCGTCAATGTAAATATAAACATTCCCTCCACAAAATATTTCTCACATTTTTTTTCACTTGATGTGTTCTGAAGAAGTTTTTTTTTTTTTAATTGAAGTTTTGCTCTGCCCTGGACATCTGGGGAAAAATATTCTCATAGATTTTTCGAGGACATTTGTTTTTTCTTACTTTCCGAGTGTAAATACTGAAGTAGTATAAGGACAACAGTGGAGAGAGAAGCAAGTTCTGAACATCGATGGATTCCTTGGAATTTGATAGTTCCCCGAGTAGAAAGGTGATAATTGCATATATAAACCCGTCAAGGTGGGGATCTTTGATCTCTGTGAGGGTTCTTGCTCCAAGGAATTGGATCAAACCCCTCAATTATCAAAATTAAGCGCTAAACCCATAAGGGTCATACAGCGCTGTCGAACCCCTCAAGGGAGGTTCCTTGACGTTGGTGAGGGGCTCTTGATCTAGGGAATTGGATCTGTGCTCCAGTTCCCTGAATTGAGCCTGAATACCTTCCATCCCCCCACATGCGCTGTATAATCCTACAGGTTTAGCTCTCCTCTTTGATTATAATAATAATTGGATGATCCCTACAGGTTGAGCGCTTCCCCATGAATATGATGATTATATGGATATATTAATGACTTTTACCTATGTTTTTTTAGGGTAAATGAACTGATTATTAGTCAGAAATGCCTAGACATGCTAGTGGCTTTCTTTGTAATTAATATCTTATAATATGTGCACCACATTGTAAACTCTGCAAGGAAATATAAATTTTCATTTAATTTCATTAGGCATGGCAGTGTTTACTTCCTTTATATGGCAGCAATAAAGCTAGCCAGGGTTTTAACATGAACCAAACCTGTGGCTTGATAGGCAGCAACGCTCTTGCCTCACACACTGAGTGTCTGTGGTTCAATTTCCGGCCGGGTGAAAACATTGGGTGCATTTCCTTACACCTGCTCTCCTTGTTCACCTAGCAGTAAGTAGGTACCTGGGTGTTGGTTGACTGGTGTGGGTGGCATCCTGGGAGAGAAGATTGAAGGACCACAATAGAAATAAGACACACTGATTTTCTTGGGTTATCCTGGGTGGATAACACTCTGGGTTAAAAAAATTTAGTATCTATGTTGGAATTACAGTAAAAAAAGAATCAGCTTATTACCTGTATGCTTATAATAAATTTTCCTGAGTACAGTACATGTAATAGTTTTATATTTTCTATTCCTTGTGAGTTTAAATGAAAATTAGTAACTTTGACTTTTTTTTGGGTATCATAGGTAATTTACACTATGTATAATAGTTGTACTTATGTGTACGTGTGCCTAAATAAATTTACTTACTAAATGCATGTTTTTTATATCTATGTTTTTCTTTTCATAGATATCTCCGAGGAAGGGTCGCCGTGCCCTGGGGTCAGAGTCCATGATGGGTATGGATGATGATATGGGTGTCTTTGGTTCACCCATGAAGTCGACTGCACCATCACCGAGGGTAAAAGTAAATTTGGAATACAGATAAGTTGTTTGTCTTTATAAATTTAAGCTGCTATATAAGAACAGAAACACAACATGAGGCCTATTAGTGCTTCAAGGGGAGGATGGTTGCCTTGAGGCTGTTTAAGGACTCTTGATTGGAAGAATTGGAGCCTGGTTGATCAGGCCCTGATCTACCATGCGGCCTGGTCACAGACCGGGCCACGGGGGTGTTGACCCCCGAAACGCTCCCATTCCCCATGTGCTGTATGACCCTTACAGGTTTAATGCTTCCTTATGAATGTAATAATAGTAGGCCTATTGGTCCTTGTCTGCAGGTCCTACTTTTAGCTAGTCATATATGTATGTACGTACATATATGTGTCTGTCTAACCCATTTTGCCACACCCTTACCTTACTATATGCTTTATCATTTTTTTTTTTACATTACTGATAACCAAACTACATTTACACTTAAAAGGAAGATATTTCTCCTATCTTCTTATTCTGTTTCATTATTCTTGCTCTTCCAGACTTCCCTGTCTATTATTATTATTATTATTATTATTATTATTATTATTATTATCATGGGGAGTGTTAAACCCATAGGAATTATACAGTGTCTGTGGGGGGAAAGATGGTAACCATTCAGGGTCAATTCAGGGAACTGGAGCACAGATTATATCACCTAGATCAAGAGCCCCTCCTTGACAGGTCTGCCTCACTTTAAATTTCACCTTTGATGCAGACTCTCTCTCTGACTTTTTCACAGAAACCAACTTATTGCATCAACTTTGATAATATTTTTACCTTGAACACTCTCCACTACCCTCACTAACCCTTACTCTTGCATATTATTATTATTATTATTATAATAAAAATTAAACGCTAAACCACCAGGGTTATACAGCGCTGCTACTCTTGCACAATCCTGCCTGACCTCTGTATATTCCTCCTTCAGCACTTTTTGGGGTTTTCTTATAATAATAATCCTAGGTAATTTGCACTATGTATGATAATTGCACTTATGTGTACCTGTGCCTAAATAAACTCACTAATCCCACCCTGCAGCCCTGTATAACCCCTTCAGATTTAGTGCTTGTTCTGATTATATAATTTGTTATTATTATTAGTAGTAGTATTATTGTTGTTTCATTCTTCTCCAGGTATAATTTCATTCCATTTCTGTCCTTCACTTTATAAATTAGTAATCACTTAGGTGTAGGTAGCAGGAGACTTTGTGATTACAAGAAGTTTTTTCCTATATCTTGTCAAGTTTTATAAGTTTGCTCTGAAATAAATGAAGACTAGATTAGTGGGCTGCTGACTCCCAATAGATGCTTAAGTAAAAATGTGAAAATTTAAAAAAAAAATTATAATTACTCAAGGGTTCCCACAATTGCATTTACAGCTAGGTCTTGATTAGTGCGAATAATGAATCCTGTGAAGTGGTCACATTATTTAAATTCACACTAATCAAGGCCTGGCTGTAATGTATTACTGTATGAAAGTGTCAAAATATTGTCAGTGGGGTTATATAGATTATAATGGTGTTTTTACAATTTCATGAGTTGTGTATGAATGTTGTTTGGAGGGAGGGGTAATGGAGGTTTTGTATGAGAGGGGCTTGGACATCAAACAGGCATGTGTGAACATATTAGATGGAAGTGAGTGGAGGCAAGTGGTTTTTATGGCTTGACATGCTGTTGGAGTGTGAACAAGGTAGCATTTATGAAGGGATTCAGGGAAACCAGTTAGCCGGTCTTGAGTCCTGGAGTTGAGAAGTGCCTGCACTCGGAAGGAGGGGTGGGGATATTGCAGTTTGGAAGGGTATCTGAGCTGTGAAGTCTGCATGCTTCTGGCAAGATGGTGATGGAGTTAGTGATGGTGAAAGTGTTTCTTATTTTCGGGTCACCCTACCTAGGTGGGAGGTGGCCAGTGTGTAAAAAAAAAAATTAATGTTGTTTCTTAGGACTTCAAATACTGATCATTCGTACTTGATTCCTCAGAATGTTCCCATCTCGGGTCCTCCGGCTGGGCGCCGTGCTGGAGGCTGGGCTAACTCTGCAAAAGTTGGGTAACCAAAATCCTTAATTTTGTTTTTCCATGATGCTGTACTGAGGGTTATTTAGTGGCATAATATGCACCCCTTTGATTATGTGACTTTTTTTCACAATGCTTGCAGTCATATGATTTTTGCATTTCTACTGAGCCTATCTATGAAGGCTTGTGTGTTACTAGCAGCAACAGGCTAGCTCACCAGGTGGTCAACAAGGATCTCTGATCTTGAACCAAGCTATGAGGGTTTAGAAGAACCCTTGAAACTGATCACGGGTATGATTGTAGACTAACTTACAAAATCATAATGACACGATTGTAAACAGCTCACCGAATGGAGGGTTTGAAAGTATGGCAAGCCAATCCTACAACTAGAAGGACAGCGAGTTGTCCACTGTACTATGCCTGCCTGATAAGATTATCCAACTAGGTGTATTTCTATACCTACTAGGAAGGTTAGCATGGGCCCCACTCAGACCACAGATACAGTTTTTTTTTTTTTTTACAGATAAATTTCACACCAGCATGGCTGTGGTAAGTGCACTGGCCTGCTAGTTTTAGGACTGGCCTGTGGCTTGCTTGGCAGCGCTCTTGCATCTCACTGAGTGTCCGGGGTTCAATCCCTGACATGGGTGTTAGCTGACTGGAGTGGGTTGCATCCTGGTGGACAAGACTGACGGACCCCAATGGAAATAAGACAGACAGTCCTTAGTGACACACTGACTTTCTTGGGGTTATCCTGGGTGGCTAACCCTCCAGGTTACAAATCCAATCAAATCTTATCTTACTACATGGTCATCCCTACAAATTCCAATGTTTTTAATGAAGTTAATCAGTATATAGAGACTCACTTATTCAACATTATCTGGCTCGTAATGTAGATAGTATATGATTCAGAGAACTGACAAGTTGATAAATTAGACACATGTGCAACACAGCAACATCTTGGGATCTTGATACAGGGAATTCTATGCTTACCTAGCCTATAGTCACAACTTACTTCCACATGTGGATTTGTCCAAAGTGACACCACCTATGATTGCTTTGATTCCCCTGTCTGCAGTATATAAGCCCCTTCTTCACACTTTTCTATATTCTTTGCAAGACTGATGGACTGATTACATCGACTCCAGGCTGAAGAACTGATTACCTCAAACTCCTCTGATCTTCACCATTCTTCTTTGTATTGGACTGATGAAGCCACTGTGTGGCGAAACGTTTCCTCAGTAAAGATACACAAGTGTTGTACATGTGTCTAATTTATCATTATCTGACTCAATGGTCCTCCCACACTCAAATATCTTCTTTTAGACTAGTCATTATTTCTAATATATATAAACGTTAACCAGACTAGAGTGATCTTCTTTCAACAAACCAGCCGTATCCCACCATGGCAAGGCGGCCCGAAAAGAAAAACGGAAGTTTCTCTTTTTAGCTTTAGTAATGTATACAGGAGAAGGGGTTACTAGCCCCTTGCTCCTGGCATTTTAGTTGCCTCTTACAACACACATGGCTTACGGAGGAAGAATTCTGTTCCACTTCCCCCACGTAGCCTAGAGTGATATATAACAGAATCTCAGCTGTCCACCAGAATCAGTCACAGCATTACACAAATTACCCGCACATAGAAGAATGAAACATACAACATTGTTTTGATCTGGCACGGACCATTAACTTGTCGGACTGAAACGACATAAGTTTCTCTCTCCTGTGTGTGGGTTATTTGTGTATTATTCCAGTCACAGTATTGTGCCTTTTTATTCTTACCTATAGCATCATGTGTCCATGATCAGAAACATGCACTTAATGAGGGTTGTACTATAGTAATATTAATAATAAACATGTTCTTGCTTGTACATAATAATAATAGTTATAATAATTACCATTGCTTTAGTATCAATTGCTTGCCTCTCAAACACAGTGAACTGAAATCGACACCAAAATTTGTTAGGCAAACTAAATTTCGTACTATTCACAATATATAGTTTTCAAGGACCTCTGGGAATGTTACTCCCTCCAATTTGTAAATGAAAGTGAAGTATACAGGTGGTCCTCGACTTAAAATTTGGTTACGTTCCGACAAACCTAAGTCAAAAATATCATGTCGAATACGATATGCTAAATAAATAAGTAAATAAATAACTACTATCATTTAATTACTGTAACTAAATACCAACATTGAAAAGTAAATAAATACAAGTTACAGACTTGCCACTTTCATGCTAGGTAATTATCTTAAGTCTCATCTCCAAAGTAATTGCTTGTGCACCATCGTAAAGTCGAAATATTGTAAGTCAGACCATCGTAAGTCAATGACCACCTGTATATGTAATTTTTGCTATGTGTAAGATTTTAAGAAACTGTTCTTTATTTAGCGGCTTTGGACCGCCCCAGGAGGACAGGAGGTTCCGCCGTAATTCTGATTCAGATCAAGGTGAGTTGCATTAACTGGGTGAGTGAAATGTAGTATAGATCTCAGAACAACTCTGTACTAATGTACAAATAGTGTACTAGTGTACAAATATTTAGTGAACATGGTGTAAAACAATCAGCAAATGCTGACCACATTCAAAACATAGTAATATAACTCCAGCTGTTTCAAGATTGTAATAACACAATTGTAAATAAACCATGGAACGTGTGGGGTTTGGACCCTTGGTGAGTGAGTGGTAAAATTCACAGGTCAGTGCGTTAACCCACTGACCTGTGCACTAAACCCACAAGGGTCAATATTACTGTATGTAATCAATATTATGATGTATTCCTTGTACAATATAGTATTTGATTTCAGAGTTTTTCCTTGAATTACCAAATTGTAATCTTAAAAGCAATGATCATGCTGCCCTGCTCCCAGATCTGATATTTTACTTAAATAGTCTTCTTGTTTTTATTATGCTTTTAACTGTTATCGTCTGTTTTCAGTGTTTCCTATACCGTGTATTGATAAATTGGTAATTCTGTAATACATACGCAATTAAAAAAATTAATGTTTTACCAATAAGTTTTTTATGAAATGGTGAAGACTTGGTAATAGTGTTCTTAATTTGTTGTAGACATGCCTATTATACCTGACCTCGATGATGTAGTGGAGGAGGACTTCACTCAACAGATTGCTAATGCTCCCAGGTGAGTGTACAGGAAGGGCAGGTCCCCCTGCATCTACGTTGTCGCTCGTTGCTACACCAGGTAATCCCTTTCGGGGAAGGAGGTGCCTTGATGCTGCAGATAATCCAAGGAATTGGAGCTACTTTTCTTACCTTGAATCAAGCTTGATCACTTCCCATTTCCAAGGTGCTGTGTGACCACTGCAAGTTTAGCACTTCTCCATGAACATAATAAGAATAATAAGAATAATAATAATAATAATAATAATAATAATAATAATAATAATAATAATAATAATAATAATAATAATAATAATAATGGTGTGAAGCATGGGTTGTGAATGTTGCAGCGAGGAGGAGGCTGGAGGCATTGGAGATGTCGTGTCTGAGGGCAATGTGTGTGGTGTGAATATTATGCAGAAAATTTGTAGTTTGGAGATTAGGAGGAGGTGTGGAGTTACTAAAAGTATTATCCAGAGAGCTGAGGAGGGGTTGTTGAGGCA
This sequence comes from Cherax destructor, assembly GCA_009830355.1. Classification (NCBI taxonomy): domain Eukaryota; kingdom Metazoa; phylum Arthropoda; class Malacostraca; order Decapoda; family Parastacidae; genus Cherax; species Cherax destructor. The sequence continues at coordinate 110,422 of WNWK01004845.1, forward strand.
GTTTGGTCATGTAGAGAGGATGGAGCAAAATAGGATGACTTGGAGGGTGTATAAATCTGTAGTGGAGGGAAGGAGGGGTAGGTTGTCTTAGGAAAGATTGAAGGGAGGGGGTGAAGGAGGTTTTGTATGCAAGGGGTTTGAACATACAGCAGGCATGTGTGAGCGTGTTAGATAGGAGTGAGTGGCAGCAAATGGTTTTTGGGACCTGACGAGCTGTTGGAATGTGAATATGGTAACATTTTGTGAAGGGATTCAGGAAAACCGGTTAGCTGGACTTGAGTCCTGGAGGTGGAAAGCACAATACCTGCAATAAAAAAAGAGAGGTTTGGGATATTTACTATTTGGAGTGACATCTAAACTGTTGTATCTGTGCACCTCTGACAAGACAGTGATAGTGTGAATGATGGTGAAAGTGTTTCTTTTTCAGGTCACTGTGTTAAAAAAAAATAATAATAATAATATAAAAATACTCAATTTGCATCACGGAGCTGTCGACTAGACTACAGTAGGCCCTCATTTAGCACGGTAGTTACGTTCCTGAAAACGTCGTGTTAGCTAAAATCGTGTTAGATAATTAAAAGAACTTATGGGAAAAATAGGGTTACGTTCCTGAGAGTCCCCAAAAAGCCAAACAAGTTTTTTTTAGACCAACAGATCTTACAAATATAAGAGAGAATATGTAATTGTAGTTCATTATCGTGATGTATTATGTTGTTTTTACTGCTTAAGACTACAAATGTAACAGAAATAATAGTATTTACCTTAAATTGTGGGTGCTAATGTTTGTGGATGATTGTGAAGAGAGTGGAGAGTTATGCTGTGGCCTTACTGGGCTGAGGTGGATAGTAGAGATTCTGGAACTGAAGTCGATGGTTGTACTGAGTGTCTCTAACTTTAATAAAGTCATTCAGTAAGTCAGTCAAGTCATTCAGTAAGTCAGTCAAGTCATTCAGTAAGTCAGTCAAGTCATTCAGTAAGTCAGCCCATTCAGTAAGTCAGTTAAGTCATTTAGTAAGTCAGTCAGTCAAGTCATTTAGTAAGTCAGTCAGTCAAGTCATTCAGTAAGTCAGTCAAGACATTCAGTAAGTCAGTCAAGACATTCAGTAAGTCAGTCAAGACATTCAGTAAGTCAGTCAAGACATTCAGTAAGTCAGTCAAGACATTCAGTAAGTCAGTCAAGACATTCAGTAAGTCAGTCAAGACATTCAGTAAGTCAGTCAAGACATTCAGTAAGTCAGTCAAGACATTCAGTAAGTCAGTCAAGACATTCAGTAAGTCAGTCAAGACATTCAGTAAGTCAGTCAAGACATTCAGTAAGTCAGTCAAGACATTCAGTAAGTCAGTCAAGACATTCAGTAAGTCAGTCAAGACATTCAGTAAGTCAGTCAAGACATTCAGTAAGTCAGTCAAGACATTCAGTAAGTCAGTCAAGTCATTCAGTAAGTCAAACAGTCAAGTCATTCAGTAAGTCAGTCAGTCAAGTCATTCAGTAAGTCAGTCAAGTCATTCATTAAGTCAGTCAAGTCATTCAGTAAGTCAGTCAAGACATTCAGTAAGTCAGTCAGTCAAGTCATTCAGTAAGTCAGTCAGTCAGTCAAGTCATTCAGTAAGTCAGTCAGTCAGTCAAGTCATTCAGTAAGTCAGTCAGTCAAGTCATTCAGTAAGTCAGTCAGTCAAGTCATTCAGTAAGTCAGTCAGTCAAGTCATTCAGTAAGTCAGTCAGTCAAGTCATTCAGTAAGTCAGTCAGTCAAGTCATTCAGTAAGTCAGTCAAGTCATTCAGTAAGTCAGTCAGACAAGTCATTCAGTAAGTCAGTCAGACAAGTCATTCAGTAAGTCAGTCAAGTCATTCAGTAAGTCAGTCAAGTCATTCAGTAAGTCAGTCAGTCAAGTCATTCAGTAAGTTAGTCACACAAACTTATGTTTACATCTTTTTGTGTGTACAAAGTAACACTTCATTACAGCCACAGGTTATGTCTTGTCTAATATCTTTTTCTTTGAGCAACACTTGTATGCCTACTGGGTGACATGATTGCTTGGCAGATACAAGATATAGTAATTTAAAGATCAAAACACAATTCACTCTTATTCTTGACAAACACAGCTGGCTTGACGCGTATGGAATACGAATGCTGGGATGGTAGGGTGTTGTTGGGGGAGGGGTAGCATGGGAAGGCGGGTGGTCTCCCCAGCTGTTCCACAACATTAGCACCGGCCGCTTGAGGGAATGGTTGCTTTTTCTTCCTGCAAACTATAAGTTTATTCAGGTATACACAGATACAGTTACAAAGATTATCATACATAGCAGCATATGTGTAGAGAACCTAGGATAACCCAAACTTTGGGTTATCCTAGGTTCTCTAGGATAACACTTTGGGTTATCCTAGGTTCTCTAGGATAACACTTTGGGTTATCCTAGGTTCTCTAGGATAACACTTTGGGTTATCCTAGGTTCTCTAGGATAACACTTTGGGTTATCCTAGGTTCTCTAGGATAACACTTTGGGTTATCCTAGGTTCTCTAGGATAACACTTTGGGTTATCCTAGGTTCTCTAGGATAACACTCTGGGTTATCCTGGGTTCTCTAGGATAACACTTTGGGTTATCCTAGGTTCTCTAGGATAACACTTTGGGTTATCCTAGGTTCTCTAGGATAACACTTTGGGTTATCCTAGGTTCTCTACACATATGCTGCTATGTATGATAATCAATGTAACTATCTCTGTATACCTGAATAAACTTAGTTTGTGCGAAGGAAAAACAAATTCCCTTTTCCTCAAAGCATGAGGATTCTTACAGCGGTAAATAACCATGGGCTTACACTTGAAATCACCTGATGCATTACCCAAAAGGAGCAAGGTGAAGCGATCCTTTGCTGTCTTGAAGCCTGGTGCACTTTTCTCTTGCTGACTGATATAAGTTCATGTTGGCATTTTCTTCCAGAAAACACTTGTCTCGTCAGCATTAAACACTTGTTGTGGCTCATAGCCACCCTTAGTAGGACCCCCACTGACTCAATGGTTTAACCTACTGCAGGCGACCGCGGGCTCAAAATTTTTCCCCTCCAGCGAATCGCGTAATATAAGGTTTACGTCGTGTTAGATAAAAATGTGCCGCAATTCTTCAATCGTGTAATACCCAAAACGCGCAACATAAAGTCGTGCTAAATGAGGGTCTACTGTACATTATTGCACTTGTTTTCGTTGCAGTGTTGCCATCAACTTGGTAGCCACATACAAGGAACTGGATACAGATCTGTTGCGTCACGCTGCTTTCTCAACCTTGGATGACATAGACTTGCGACTCCTCGCCAACTGCCTGGCAAACGAAGCTGACATACGAGAGGTGAGACTTTTATTTCAAACTAAAGTTTTCGTCAGTAGTGTTTCCTTTCACTGTAGTAGAAATATAGGTTAGGTAAGGTTTGTCAGGAAACAGGACGAGTGTTTCCTGACGCGAGTCTTAGTCATATGATGACCTACAGCTGGAGCTTTTGGTCATGTGACCGAGGCCTTCCATTGGCTTACCCCTCCACTTTAAAAATTAAGGTATAAGTGTCTATTTAGATAATATAATAATGTTCATTTTACCAACAAGGTATATTACTGTTACATTATTATTATTATTATTATTATTATTCTCTGGGTGATCCAACCTTGGTGGGAGATGGCTGTTGAGTTAAAAAATTATTAGCAATTATTATTATTTTTTTATTATCACATCGGCTGTCTCCCATCAAGGCAGGGTGGCCTGAAAAAGAAAAACTTTCACCATCATTCACTCCATCACTGTCTTGCCAGAGGCACACTTACACTGCAGTTATAAAACTGCAACATTAACACCACTCCTTCAGAGTGCAGACACTGTACTTCCCATCTCCAGGACTCAAGTCTGGCCTGCTGGTTTCCCTGAATCCCTTCATAAATATTACCTTGCTCACACTCCAACAGCACGTCAAGTCCTAAAAACCATTTGCCTCCATTCACTCCTATCTAACACTCTCATGCATGCTTGCTGTAAGTCCAAGCCTCTCTTACACAAAACCTCCTTTACCCCCTCCCTCCAACCTTTCCTAGACCGACCCCTACTCTGCCTTCCCTCCACTACAGATTTATACACTCTTGAAGTCATTCTATTTCCTTCCATCCTCTCTACATGTCCAAACCACCTAAACAACCCCTCCTCAGCCCTCTGGATAATAGTTTTGGTAATCCCACACCTCTTAATTTCCAAACTACGAATTCTCTGCATTATATTATTATTATTATTACTGCTATATTTGTGAGAAGCCTTAAAGCTGTGAGAAGGGGGAGTCCTTCAATGTAAGTAGTGGAGCCTTGTTCCTCTGACTACTAAGTGCAAGCGAGCCACACTAACCAGCAATTTAAGACCGTATATACAAGCAATCAATTAGTTATTGCCTTTTTAGTCTTAAGATAGGCTAAAGTGTGCCTGAAATGCTCTGCAAACAAAGGGGCTTCCTGCATGCACACTTAAATGTCACCCATCTCTGTACAGACATTGTAACATGATAAATATAGATTATGATTAAGGTAGGCTAAGAATTTGTTTATTCCTGCCATGGAAAAGCCCATAATTGTGCAGAGCATTTTGGGCTGACTTAAACGAAGAGGAAAACTAATAGATAACTAAATAACACTTCATGTGTAGATTGGTTTATGTCAGCCATATACAGTGGTACCCCGACTTACGATGGTCCCCAAACACACCCTTTTATGTAAGTTTATTTTTTTAAATGCTTTTGTAAGTGTAATTTTGGGGGTCTAAAAGGACTAGTCTATTTTACATCATTTCTTATGGAGATAAATTTGTTTGGTAATGGCACTTGAACAGCATTCTGGAATGAAAAAATATCGTAAGTCGGGGTACCACTGTAATTTGATTTAATTGTCACTCATAATCAGAAATTTACCACATGGAAAAATTATATTATTGAGCGTGTTTATGCAAAATTAACCCTCGATGCCAGTGAAGAGTTCTTGATCCAAAGAAAAAAAGAGAGTTATCCTCCCTTTCCTTATATTGAATCTGATTGCCTCCCTTTCTCCAAGGTGCTGTGTGACCCTAATGGGTTTAGTGCTCCTCACCATGTAAAGTAAGCAAAATGTTAAATGTACAGAATTAAAGTAGTATGTACAGTGGTACCTCGAGTTACGATGGTCCCCAAAATCGCCCTTTTATGTAAGTTTATTTTTTTAAATGCTTTTGTAAGTATATTTTTGGGGGTGTAAAAGGACTAGTCTATTTTACATTATTCCTTATGGGGATAAATTCGTTTGGTAATGGCACTTGAACAGCATTCTCGAACGAAAAAATATCGTAACTCGAGGTACCACTGTATACAGCATTGGCATTTGCTGTTCTTGTAAAGTCCATAGTGTTGACAAATCTTGTCAGTACAATAGCCCAGTAATCTGAAACAGACATAGTTCTCCATATACGTATAGTAATGCACACTTTATTCAGTTTACATTATAATAGTATGACCTTTTTTTTCTCCATAAGATTAGTTTTGCTATTACTATATGACTTTATTATCTTCACCGGCCAGCCAGACATAGAGTGGAAGTGGGATACAATCTTCACCGAGGTGTCGTCGGACCTGAGGAATGAGTGGGACCCAAGTGACGAATCCAGCGAGCGTGAAACAACCCCCTCATAGTCTGCGTGGGAGACCTGCGCTTCAGTCACCTTTTCTTTTATCTCAAAACACACAATTTCTTTCTGCAGTATACAGAATGTAGTTTATATATAACAGTATATTGTTAAGCGCAAAAGAAAACCACCAGGATGCAGTGCATTTCAGGAAGACTAATCCTAATGCTTACACACTACTTAAAACTAGACACAGGTTATTGAGTAGTTTTCTTAAATGTACAAAAAGCGAAGTAGCTAAGTGAGTGATATAACAATTTTAAGGATGCATTAATACCCAAAAAGTGAGGTAGCTGAATGAAAATAGTACAATTTTGAGTAAACTACAGTGGACCCCCGAGTAACGAACAAAATTCATTCCAGAAGCCTGCTCAAGTGCCATTACCGAACGAATTTACTCCCTTAAGAAATAATGTCAAGTAGGTTAGTCCATTTCAGACCCCCAAAAATACACTTACAAAAGCACTTACAATATTATACTTACATAATTGTACGATTTCCGGGGTGTTCGTTACTCGGGGTTCCACTGTACTTACATACTTGTACGATTTCCGGGGTGTTCATTACTCGGGGTCCACTGTACATCAATACTTTAAATTGATTCAGTGGTCTTAAGTTAATTGGGATTTCTTAAGCAGTTTCAAACTGGCTGTATGTCTTCAGGCTGTGGAATGCTGTTGGTGCATTTGCATTCATGTTTTTGTAATTTGTAGCCAGGGATACAAACCTGTGGCTTGTTCTGTGAATTCTGCTCTCACAGCCTACCCTGAGACCAGAGTTCAATGCAGAATGACTAAGCAACCATGTTACTATCCATAGGCCTACAAACCCACTTTCTTCATGAACTAGCACATTTCTCATGAACTGGTCCGGATTCTCCTTGTAGACCTCTTCACCCATATTTCTTACATCTGGTAGATGTTGAAGATATTTACTATGTATTAGTGGCAGATGTTAAGAGTTAACAAGATTGTTTTTCAGATTCTAGTCACTGAAAAGAATAAAAAAGGAACAATATAGAAAATAACCCGCACATAGAAGACACTCATGATGACATTTCAGTCCGACTAATTAACAGTCCAATTAACTGATTAATGGTCCTATTAACTAGGTAATTATCCAATTAACTTGTTAATGGTCCAAGTCAGACAGAAATGTCATAAGTTTGTTTCTATGTGTGGCTTATTTTGTACTAGTCACTGAGTATGAGCTCCATGGGGAAGTGGAACAGAATTCTTCCTCCGTAAGTCATGCGTGTCGTAAGAGGCGACTAAAATGCTGGGAGCAAGGGGCTAGTAACCCCTTCTCCTGTATATATTACTAAATGTAAAATGGGAAACTTTCGTTTTTCATTTTGGGCCACCCCGCTTCGGTGGGAAACGGTCAACGTGTTGAAAGAAAGAAAGAAGAAGAGTATGAAATTTCCTGAACAGAATAATAGTTGTAGGTGTGTATTATAAGGAGCTTCTCAACCTACGATGGGGGTTACATTTCGATGAACTCCTCGTAAGTTGAAAATATCGTTAGTCGAATACGAATGATAAATAGGTAAATAAATAGCTACTGTCAGTAAATAAGTAAATAAATAGATAATTACTGTAACTAACTAAATACCAGAATTGAAGAGTAAATGAATACAAATTTATCCTATCAATAAATGTACAGTACTGTACAATACAAAACTAAATTTGAATGTACATTGCTATCGCACCATTGTAAAGTCAAAATATCGTAAGCTGAACCATTGTAAAGCTAGGAGCATCTGTACTAATGTTGGGTCTTCATATGATAAGTTCAGTTGAAATACAGTTGAATCACAGTAAAGGAAAATATAATTGAAGCACAGTTGAACTTTCATTAGAGAGAAATACACTTGAAGCAAGGTCGGTTCTTCACTGTACCTCAACACGTTCACGCAGAACTCCGTCCGTCGTGTGATAAACACTGTATACGTGATGTAAACATTCACACATGCTGCACACATATACATACGTCCAGATATACTGTACTTGGTGGTGTGTGTGTGAGTGTTTTACCTTGTTTTATTAAACAATAATAAAATAAAACTTCATTTACTGAATAAAATCTATTAAACTCTTATACCCATTATAATTACATATCCTAATACATATTCCATGTGTATATACATATGCTGCTCATCTGTAAAATATGTATATGTATATACTATATATGCTGCTCAAATGTAAAATGTATACACTGTATTTATTTTATTTTTAACACATTGGCCATATCCCACAGAAGTAGGGTGACCTAAAAAAGAAGAAACACTTTCATCATCACTCATACCAGCACTGTCTTGCCTGGTTCCCTCTGGCAAGACTCCTCAGTGGTAAGGTCAGCTCATGTTGTTTTATGGGTGTTTTAGAAAACATTCAAAACATTAACTATAGATTTCAAAATATTAACTACAGATATCATGATGTCAGTGTTATATACAGTACCAGCATTTACTATGGAATTCTCTGTACTGTAAGGCTTTGCTTATACAGCAGGTTAGGTTCCATGCTACTGTAGGGCTCCACTTATATAGCAGGTTTAGTTCCAGGCCACTGTAGGGCTCCATTTATACAGCAGGTTAGGTTCCATGCTACTGTAGGGCTCCACTTATATAGCAGGTTAAGTTCCAGGCCACTGTAGGGCTCCATTTATACAGCAGGTTAGGTTCCATGCTACTGTAGGGCTCCACTTATATAGCAGGTTAAGTTCCAGGCCACTGTAGGGCTCCATTTATACAGCAGGTTAGGTTCCATGCTACTGTAGGGCTCCACTTATATAGCAGGTTAGGTTCCAGGCCACTGTAGGGCTCCATTTATACAGCAGGTTAGGTTCCAGGCTACTGTAGGGCTCCACTTATACAGCAGGGTAGGTTCTGGGCCAGTGTAGGGCCCCACTTATACAGCAGGTAATGTTCCAGGCTACTGTAGGGCTCTACTTATACAGCAGGGTAGGTTCTGGGCCACTGTAGGGCCCCACTTATACAGCAGGTTAGAGAAAATCACTGTAAAGTGAAATATAGCATTTTTTCACTTTCAAATGCATGTAAAAGCCTAATAATATGTTTACACTATCATATATTAAGTGAGCGATAGAGCTAGGCCTAAAAAATGCATATACAGTACACACATTAGTTACCTTAACCCTTTGGGGGTCCAAGGGGTCTCTCTGAAACTCGTTCTCAGGGTCCACGAATTTAAAAAAAAAAAAAAAAAAAATTCTTATGAAATGATAGAGAATCTTTTTCCGATCATAACACCACAAAAATTATGAAATTTGATTGAAAACTAACGGAATTATGCTTTTGCGAAGTTAGCGGTATCCATGACATTTACGCATCGGCGATTTCGCCCATTTTGAGCCCTATTTTCGGTAAATCCCAATGTTTCAGTCTACTAAAATTATAGCTATTTCGCTAGAACTCCATTTCTTCTATCAATTGAGTACAAGAAACTGCCTATTTACCAATTTCAACTACCCAAAATAGTGGTTAGAAAATGGCAATTTGGCCAATTTCACACAAATTTCAAACGATGCCAATTTCAAAATAGGGTCCATAATAAACAAGGCAGACATTCCTGGCACTAAAATAACATCTTCTCTGTTCATTAGTCATGTCTCCAGGCCCCTCTTACATTACTTTTGCTTTCCATTTTGAATTTTTATTCTCACAAAAAATAGAAGATTTACTGTTATGTATACAACTGCATCATTGTAAAAATGGTATAAATAATATCAGCGCACTTGTGCAAGAACATTAGACTCTCCAGTTGATGTGTATTGGACGCATGGTGTGATTTGTTTACTTTTGAACATCGGCCAAAATCTAACATTTTCACTACTTTGCGCTCAGTTTCAAGGTACAGTGGTACCTCGAGTTACGATATTTTTTCGTTTGAGAATGCTGTTCAAGTGCCATTACCAAACGAATTTATCCCCATAAGGAATAATGTAAAATAGACTAGTCCTTTTACACCCCCAAAAATATACTTACCAAAGCATTTAAAAAAATAAACTTACATAAAAGGGCGATTTTGGGGACCATCGTAACTCGAGGTACCACTGTACTTGTCATTGTGAAACCAGTCAAAATTATCTCTATTTCTGTAATATATCATTCATTCTATAAAATGAGACTAAGAAAACGGGAATACAAGCATAAATACCAAACGAAAATAGACTGCAAAGTCGCTGTTTTAAACCAAAAACACGGTCAGAGTTTTTTTTCCTCATTATGCACTGCGGTGTGCAGGAATTTTTTTTATACTGCGCACACTGACCGCACAGACCCATTCTATCACATCTAGGCCTAACAGCCTGTTTCTGCTTGATTTGAGGGTGCTAGAATTTAGGCGTACTAGTACATCAATAACCCCAGGGCGTAAACCGTACTAGTATGAAAAAAATCCCGAAAGGGTTAAAATATTATCGTCCTTAGCTTATAGTGAGTGATGAATATATTTATTGTAGAAAGTCTGAGTAAATGAAGAATGGGCATAATTGACAACTGCTGTACTAGTGAAACATTATCAAATAAAGCGCTGTAAAGCGAGGCCCTCCTGTACTGATACCACACCAACAAACTGGAACTTTTTCCCGACCTTTATTCCCGTTCCACTTCTATTTCCAAGGAATGGGGATTAATTTCTGTTTGCTTGGATCAAACGTAAATGCTTCCCATTCCCGCAGGCACTGTATAACCCCTGTGGGCTTAATCTTTCCCCATAACTGTAATAATTACTGCTATTTAGGTACAGTATTGATATACTAAATATTTTGTAATAAAACCTTTATTGTTTAAACTTGTGTGAGAATTTAACAATGGTAGCAATATACAATGGAACCTCATTAATCGGACGCTTACTGTACATTACCACTGGAAATGTTCTTTGGTCATAGTAACATTTTTTGTTTAAAAATAAGAGCCAGCAAATGTTTTATGGTTTTGTTAACTAACTTCCTCTGTTTACAGTTTTCTTCCACAGATTCACAAAATCGTAACATGCCGGACTATGTGTTTAAGGACTCATTTGCCATGGGTTTAAATCCCACCTGTTCCATGGTTTCTTCCATAGGTTTGAACAATCCGTGCTGGCTTTGTCCTCTTGATATTTTCTAACTTTGCAGATCTGTGTCCTCAGTAACATCGGATTCAAACATATTTTTGTCTAGTGTATTTATGAAGATGATATAGAGGACATCAAATTATCTAACCTGTAAATTCTCTAACCTGTAAATTCTCTAAACTAAAAATTCTCTAACATGAAAAAACATTTGATACAAATCTAGATCATCTATAAAAAGACAAACTAAAAAATCTGCATATTGAAACATTGCTTTAAAAATACAATATAAATATTTGAAATGTACAGACAAGAGGCTTATTTGCTTCTGACTCTGAGATGATAAGCTTCTGACTCTGAGATGACTACATTGAAAAAATAGGAACTATGAACATTGCAGAGGTCTATAAAAAATGTGTACATTATATATGCCTGATACAAACATCCAGGTCACTGTAGTCACTGTACTGTCATGACTTCGTGTGTTTCACGAATATTATATACTTGGCACAAACATCTAAGTCACTGTAGGTCATTGTACTGTCATGATTGCCCGTGTTTCACGAACATTATATATCTGACACAAACATCTAAGTCACTGTAGGTCATTGTACTGTCATGATTGCCCGTGTTTCACGAACATTATATATCTGACACAAACATCTAAGTCACTGTAGGTCATTGTACTGTCATGATTGCCTGTGTTTCATGAACATTATATATCTGACACAAACATCTAAGTCATTGTACTGTCATTACTGCATGTGTTTCACAAACATTACATACCTGACACAAACAACCAAGTCACTGTAGGTCATTGTACTGTATGTTATATTGTCATGGCTGCATATTTTTCACAAACATTATATTTGGTCACATGTAAAGTTATACATTATTAATTTGATCATAACTGACTTCAGTTAGTATATCTATACAGCATCTTCCCTTCAGAAGTATGTGCTTTGATGCTGGTGAAGGGCTCCTTTTCCAAGGAAATGGAGCTACTTCCTTGGGAGTAGCAATTCCACAAGGGCCGTATCAACTGCTGTGGGTTTAGCACTTTCCTATGCATATAATAATCCTAACATATTTCTGTACAGTACTGTATATTAAACATTAATATGTAAATGATTACCATTAAAGAAGTACAGTTGGTTTGTAAATATTTCCATAAATGCATACACAATGTAAAATATACGAGTGATATATATATTTTTTTAATATGCTGGTCGTCTCCCACCGAGGCAGGGTGACCCGAAAAAGAAACAGTTTCACCATCATTCACACTATCACCAGAATTAGTGTGTTAACTCTGCCCTAAATCACTTGTACAAGTTCCCACAAGTGAAATAATGAGGCAGAGTTACATTTGACTAAGGCACACTTTGTCCACCCATCTCTCTGGCTGTCCCACCCTTGCTGCAGACTCTCTTTGTTTTTCTTAACTAGCACTGCCTAGCTTCATCAACTATGATGCCTGTCCTTTCAGTCGATGTTCTAGCCTCAACAACACTACCTTTGACAATTGCAAACGAACCACGGTACGGGCGGGGATTGAACTCGTCTGGAGTTTTACAACTCACTAGCCACAAGTTCAATCCCCGCCCGTACTGTGGTTTACACTACCTTTCTCCTTTTTCACCATCCCTTTTACCTTCTGTCATGTTATTCTGTATGGCTTTTATGGATTTTAACACATTGGTCCTCTCCCACCAAAGTAGGGTAACCCAGAAAAGAGGAAGCACATTTACCATCCATTCCAGACATCAGAAATCAGATGGCCCTCCAGACTGCAACATTCCCACCCTTCCTTCAGAGTGCAGGTACTGTTATTCTCACCTCCAGGACTAAGTCCAGCTAACTGGTTTCCCTGAATATAATAATTTGTTTAAGGCATCCCAGTTTGGATGGATGAGTGATGTTCTTGTCTCTCCTTGGCTTCCCTGAGCCGCTGCTGCACATCTGCCAGCTTCTGCCGTAGCCAGATGCTGTCCTTGTCGGGGTGAAAACAGCCGTAATATACTGCTAAGAACAGCATCCCTCCTACAGTTCCCCCAAACATGACACCAATGCCATACTTATGGAAGTAGTTGCTAGGAGCTCCATAGTACCAGAAAATAGCAATGATTATGTGCTCCCCAAAGGTTATAATATAATAGAGTGTGATGCGCAGGATCTGAAATATAAGAACAGAAAATATTAAAAAGCTGATTTTTTTATGCTAAGTGCTCTACCAGAGACACAGGGGAGCACCAGACAAGCCTGGGCTGTTGATGAGCCACTGAGCTGCCCTTCACGTGAGTGAGATGAGTCAGGTGAGTTTTCCCCGATACAGTGGACCCCCAGATTTCATACTGCTCCCAACTCGAACAATTATGTAAGTGTATTTTTGTAAGTGCTTTTGTAAGTGTATTTTTGGGGGTCTGAAGCGGACTAATCTAATTTACATTCGTTCTCATGGGAACAAATTCATTCGGTAATGGCACTCGAACAGCCTTCTGGAAAGAATTATTGACGAAATCCGGGGATCCATTGTACATGAGGCCTGGTCACAGATTGGGCCATGGGGGCGTTGACCCCCGGAACTCTTTCCAGGTAAACATGTATTACATTCATTTACAGTAAGTCCTTGACTTACAAACACATTGAGAATATTCTGTATTGTGTATAATATTATTATATTATTGTGTATAATATTACATATTATATCATTATTGTGTATAATATTATTATATCATTATTGTGTATAATATTACTATATCATTATTGTGTATAATATTATTATATCATTATTGTGTATAATATTATATCATTATTAAACACAACACAGAAGGTCCCCAATGTGTTTGTAAGTTGAGAACTTCCTGTATGCATGATGCTGTACTCACAAAATTGTAATACGTACAGTGGAACCCAGGTGTTCGAACACACCGGACCTCGAACAAACCGGAGTCCGAGCAATTTTGTTCAGAAAAATTGACCTGGTTTTTGAACATTTATCTGGAGTCCGAATGTGCTGACTTGTTTAAAACTCAAGTTGTAAAAAACTTTACGGAAAATCCCTGTTTCAAAAGTGCTTTGAAGTGACATCTGACACTAACCTGACTCTCAGAGACTGACATGACTCTCAGAGACTGACATGACTCTCAGAGACTGACATGACTCTCAGAGACTGACCTGACTCTCAGAGACTCTTGGGAGAGTCAGTTCAACATCCTCCAGTGTGAGGCTGATAATTAAAGCTTGGAAAATAGTGTTTTGGACATCAAACTTTTCGCAGTTCGAGCACCACCTAGGAACCATTTAAATTCAAACACTGGGGTTCCACTGTAACATGATTGCAAAGAAACCATGGAACGGGTGGGGTTTCAACCTTGGAGTTTGACGACTCACTCACCATGGGTTCAAACACCACCTGTTCCATGGTTTTTATGATGCTGTAATCAACGAAGATGCCATATAACTGCATTTGTGTCTCTTTACCTTCATGTTAGTACTTCATAACACCACCTACCCATTACCTTCAATACAGATTTGAGACAAACTAGGAGAATCTTAAGGTTTGAGACATGTTTAAGATATAAGCAAGGAGTTTCTTGAGGTTTAATACAATAAGATCACAGTAAACAAGTGATATCACAATATGCAAAACAACCACTGTGAAAAAATAGTGGACTTCCAAGTGCTTCTGTGATTTCTCACATTAACAAGAACCTGTAAAAATAATAGAACAGCAGAAGGCTTATAAGTCTTAGATATCACCTCACATACAACCTTAAACCTGACCCAGTATGTGGGTGGAAGGTTTAATCTATGTATGGTTTGGAATTTTTATTATTACCTCTTCATCACTGTCATTACCTATGCCACCCCCATTTCCGTCTTTTACTGGGCACAGTAATATAAAGCTCATCAATTTCTATCTCGGCTTGATATGAACATTTGTCAAATTCTACTTGTTTCTTGTGCAGGAAAATAACTGACACACCAAAAAAAGGGTAATACGGTTTTATTGAGACGGTTGTGTGTTTACCTGACGTCCTGGTGAAGTTGTAACAAAGGAGAAAAGGTAAACTCCTCCGAAGGCAACGGAATTGACGAGCGACATCTCAGCAACATCAAAGTAGATCCACAGCGTGTGGATTGTCCAGCGGACTAGGATGGGTATCCATAGCAAGTTGAAGTGCACCACCCAGAAGAGGGCATATGCTATCACTCTGGAAGCTGTCAAGAAATATAACTTAAGAGAATTAACAAAATGACTATTATTTTTTTAACAGTGGCTGTCTCCCACCAAGTGAAGGTGACCTGACACTTTCACTGTCTTGCCAGAAGGACACTGACATCACAGCTCAGATGATGCTCCAAGCCTCTCCTTCCCAATCCCTCCTTCAGGGTTCAGGTACTGTACTTCCCACCTCCAGGATTCAAGTCCAGCAAACCAGTTTTCCTGAATGCCTTCATAAATGTTTCTTTGCTCGCACTCCAATATCATGTCAAATCATAAAAACCACTTGCCTCCACTCACTCCAATCAATCTAATATGCTCATGCAAGCCTGTTGGATGTACAAGCCCCTAGTACTAAATCCATCCAACCTTTTACAGTACAACCACTTCCCTCCATCCCAGATTTATATGCCCTCCTAGTCCTATTTTGCTAAATCCTCTCTAAATGTCTAATCCACCTCAACAACCCCTCCTCAGTGCTCTGAATAATACTTTTAGTAACTCCACACCTCCTAATCTCCCCACTCTGAATTCTCTGCACAATATTCACACCACACATTGCCCTCAAACATAACATCTCCATTGCCTCCATTATTATTATTATAATCAAAAGAAGCGCTAAACCACAAGGGTTATACAGCATCCATTGCCTCCAGCCCTCCTTGCTGCAACATTAAAATCCCATGCTTCACACCTATACAACAGTGTTGGAACCACTATGGTACATTTCCCCTTTTAATTCAAGGATCAATTTTTTTTCCACAGATGCCCTAATACATCATCCACCTTTTTTCCTTATCATTTCTATAGTTAAACGTCTCTCTCATCTTTATTAGTAGAAATAAATATATCAAGCATCATTCTGATGAGTGGTTCTGACTCTGTGGAACTGAAGCTGCCCTTCCCTTCCTCAAATCCAACTTGATTATTACATAGTAACATATGTGTAAATTACCCATCAGGAAAACCCAAAACAGAGTGACTTATTTCCATTCACCTTGCATTGTATGACTCAAATTCACTGCACTTTTGTGAATATAATGACAGGATAATTCTATACATCCAGCAGGCTTGCATGAGCATGTTAGATTGGAGTGAGTGGAGGAGAGTGGTTTGTTTTATGACTTGACACACAATGTATAATTACAATTTTGATTTGCTAAGTACAAAGAAAGCCACTATCATGCCAGGGCATTTCGGGCAGACTAATCCTAGTACAGTGGCTTTCTTATGTTCTTAACAATATTTCATTACCTGTAAACTACATTTTTTCCCCATGGGGAAGTGGGTTAGAATCCTTCCTCCTTAAGCCATGCGTGTCGTAAGAGGCGACTAAAATGCCGGGAGCAACGGACTAGTAACCCCTTCTCCTGTATAAATTACTAAGTTTAAAAAGAAAAACTTTCGTTTTTCTTTTCAGGTCATCTTGCCTTGGTGGGAAACAGCCAGTGTGTTGAAAAATAGAAGAAAACTGTAGAATTTTGTATACTGCACAAAGAAATAAAGTTTGTTAGTAGTACTTACTTATGGCCAGTAACTGCCAGCAGTATATACTCTTAACTTAGTATACTTACTTATGGCCAGTAACTGCCAGCAGTATATGCTCAACTCTGCGGCCCATGACAACCTTCCCTTGCTTTCCCACTCATCCTTAGTGGAGCTGTTGTCTGATTCTTGAGTCTTCTTGTTCTGGGTGTTGGCCAGGTGCCATGCTAGCTTGTTGCACGACATGTAGTGCACAACTCCCAGTGTCATGGTACACGACAGCTTGGCTATCACTGAGCCTAGTCGCACGATCTCTGGGTCTGGCCTGCCCTCTGTCAGAAAGTAATAATCTTTATTTCTACAAGTACATGATACAACTTATACAGACCATAACTGACATCAATGACATAGAAAGTCCCTGGTTATGTAGAGCATTTCCTGCAACTTAGGTTAATTTTGTTCCCCAGGATGCCACCCACACCAGTCCACTAGCACCCAGGTACCTACTTACTGCTAGGTAAACAGGGACAGCAGATGTTTTAAGAAAACACATTCTAATATTTCCACTTGTACTGGGAATCAAACCACGGACCTCAATGTGTGAGTTGAGTGTGCTACCAATCCCATGTCATGATACACACCAGACCCCTTGATGCTGATGATGGGCTCTTGATCTAGATAACTAGATCTGTGCTCCAGTTCCATAAATTAAGCCTGAATGCCTTACCTCACCCCCCCACAGGTGCTGTATAATTCCTATGGGTTCAGTGCTCCCCCATGGTAATAATACACACCAGATATTTTGGCCCACTGGTCAGGTGGAGTCTGGAGGAGCTGTGCCAAGTTGAGTACAACGATGGGTGCGTCTTCGAGGAAGATGATGACCAGTCGCAGGAGGGCCACTTCAGCGTTCTCCACCAGGTAATTTTCAAAGCTCTTCCTCTCCAGCATAAGATTGTGGTTCTTCCAGTGTTGCCGGGCCTGACGACCATACCTCCACGCATCCAAGTATCTACCACAAATATTCAGTAAGTAAGGTTATTTAGCTACAGGTATACATAAGTACAATTATCATACATAGTAATATGCAAAACAACCACAGGGGGAGTTGAATTATAGCTCTAGGCCTTTCGTTTTGCAATCAACACATCAGGAGCTTGTAAAGTTGCAGAAATGAGTAAGAAATCTCAGCAGATTCATTCCAAGGGGCACTTGCTAAGACTTGCTAACAGTGTTAACAAGCATCCCTTGGAACAAATCTCCTGAGATTTCTTACTCATTTATGGAACTTTGCAAGCTCCTGATGTGTTGATTGCAACACGAAAGGCCTTGAGCTATTATTCAACTCCTCCTGTGGTTGTTTTGCATCTTGTATTGCTTGTTTGTGATTCTTGCATAACATAGTAATATATGTGTAAATTACCTAGACTAACCCAAAAAGATCAGACACAGTGATTTATTTCCATTGGGGTCCTTGTAATTACCTAAATTTGTGTAACTGTACCTAAATAAACTAACTAAAGGTGAAATGTTTATACAGTGGACTCTCAGATTTCATACAGCTCCCAACTCGAACAATTATGTAAGTGTATTTTTGTAAGTGCTTCTGTAAGTGTCTTTTTGGGGGTCTGAAATGGACTACTAATCTAATTTACATTCGTCTTTATGGGAACAAATTTGTTTGGTAACGGCACTTAAACAGCATTCTGGAAAGAATTATTGACAAAATCCGGGGGTCCACTGTATATTTTATCCATGGGCTGACTTGGGGTAGTCCCCCATTCCTCTAATCTAACCTTACTATACCTAACCTAACCTTACCTAACCTCAAACCAGATCACTTGCCATCCCCTTCCCATCGCACGTCCCCTATGGGTTTAGCGCCTGCCCCATGAATGCAATAACTCACCTGAGGATGGGGCTGATGGGAAAGAAGAGGGTACGGATGATCCACACAGAGGGCCGCCTCAGAGGGCTGAGTTCGTGGGCTCTCAGATACCTGTAGGAGAAGAAGGAATATTCTCCTGTAGTAGGGTGAACCTCTGTAATCCTTTGACTACCGCCCACAGGATGGGCATGGGATGCATAATAAAGATGTTAATTAAAGTATTACTCTGCAGTAGTAGTAATAGCAGTAGCAGCAATAGTAGTAGTAGTACTAGAAATAGTAGTAGTAAAAGTAACAGAAGTAATAGCCTGGCTGGCAAAGCTCTCGCTTCACAATGTGAGTGTCCGGGTTCGATTCCCGGCAGGGGTGGAAACACTGGACGCGTTTCCTTACACCTGTTTTCCTGTTCACCTAGCAGTAAGCAGGTACCTGGGTGTTAGTGGACTGGTGTGGGTGACATCCTGGGGGACAAGATTGAAGGACCACAATGGAAATAAGACAGACAATCCTCGATGACGCACTGACTTTCTGGGCTTATCCAGGGTAGCTAACCCTCCAGGGTTAAAAATTCCAACAAAATCTTATCTTAATAGCAGTAGTAGTAGTAGCAACAGTAGTTGTAGTAATAACAGTAACAGTAGTAGTAGTAGTAGTAGCAACAGTAGTAGTAGTAGCAACAGTAGTAGTAGTAGCAACAGTAGTAGTAGTAGCAACAGTAGTAGTAGTAGCAACAGTAGTAGTAGTAACAGTAGTAGTAGTAGTAGTAGCAACAGTAGTAGTAGTAGCAACAGTAGTAGTAGCAACAGTAGTAGTAGCAACAGCAGTAGTAGTAGTAGTAGCAACAGTAGTAGTAGCAACAGCAGTAGTAGTAGTAGTAGCAACAGTAGTAGAAGTAGTAGTAGCAACAGTAGTAGAAGTAGTAGCAACAGTAGTAGAAGTAGTAGCAACAGTAGTAGAAGCAGTAGCAACAGTAGTAGTAGCAACAGTAGCAGTAGCAACAATAGTAGTAGCAACAGTAGTAGTAGCAACAGTAGTAACTAACCATTGTAGAGACTTGTAGCCAGCGTAGAGGTTGGGTAGGATACAAAAGTAGTAGTAGTAGTAGCAACAGTAGTAGTAGCAACAGTAGCAGTAGCAACAGTAGTAGTAGCAACAGTAGTAGTAGCAACAGTAGTAGTAGCAACAGTAGTAGTAGCAACAGTAGTAACTAACCATTGTAGAGACTTGTAGCCAGCGTAGAGGTTGGGTAGGATACAAAAGTAGTAGTAGTAGTAGCAACAGTAGTAGCAACAGTAGTAACTAACCATTGTAGAGACTTGTAGCCAGCGTAGAGGTTGGGTAGGATACAAAAGTAGTAGTAGTAGCAACAGTAGTAACTAACCATTGTAGAGACTTGTAGCCAGCGTAGAGGTTAGGTAGGATACAAAAGTAGTAGTAGTAGCAACAGTAGTAGCAACAGTAGTAACTAACCATTGTAGAGACTTGTAGCCAGCGTAGAGGTTAGGTAGGAGGATACAGAAGAAAATAAACCAGCCAGACTTGGGCTTCTTAGCGTCGAAGTGTGCAGCGCAGACCCACAAGTCCAGACACAGGTCAGCCACGTAGAAGATGATGGAACACCAGATCACCAGCTGCAAGAATAACCATCTGTCATTGTAACAACCACCTGTCATTGTAACAACCACCTGTTATTGTAACAACCACCTGTCATTGTAACAACCACCTGTTATTGTAACAACCACCTGTCATTGTAACAACCACCTGTCATTGCAACAACTCCCTGTCATTGTAACAACCACCTGTTATACCTGGTGTTTCGGGGGTCAACGCCCCCGCGGCCCGGTCCATGACCAGGCCTCGTGGTGGATCAGGGACTGATCAATCAGGTTGTTACTGTTGGCCGCACGTAAACCAACGTAGGAACCACAGCCCGGCGGGTCAGGTACTGACTTTATGTGTCTGTCCCTCTTTTAAGACAGCCAGGGGCCTTGGGAAAACAGCCAGGGACCCGGGAAAACAGCCAAGGGGTTGAAGACAGCCAGGGGTCTTAAAGCAAAGGGGCCATAGTAAAACCCCCCTTATGTATGCTGGGGGGCAGTTGAACAGTTTGGGGCCCCCACATTTATTGTGTTGTCTCCCCAATGTACTGGGGGCCCCCATTGGGGTTTAAAGTAGCATCTCCTGTCGAGTCTTTTTTTTTTTCATAGGGGGGATTTTCCCGGACTTGGGGGCCAGTCCCCCAGGGTTTTCCAATTTAATATTATCATAAGAACATAAGAATGGAGGGGAAAATTTCAGAAGGCCTACTGGGCCCCACAAGGAAAATTTCCTTTTCAAAACCACCCCCCTAAGAATTTTCCCTGACTCACGACACCAATCAAACCCAGCCCCTCCCAATTCATATTTGTCCAATCTCTTTTTTAAAACCACCCAAGGTCCTAGCCTCCATCACCCCACCCGGAAAAATTGTTTTACGCATCTCAACTCTTTTTCGAAAAACCCG